>OX401407.1:51079435-51184435 GCA_947846245.1 Cerastoderma edule
GTTAATGCTTGGGCCGGCATATACGTAGTTGGTTTTTATATTGGGTGTCGCTCATATTATTTGTCAAATTAATAGTTTCAGACCATTGGGAAATTCCCTTTAGACGACAGGCACCTTAAAGCAAACTATAAAACATTTATTCTTAGCCCTTATAGTGCTGGAACCCACTTCATGCTTATGCAAACAGGTTAGATCCATGCCAACTGCCTAGTAAATTGGCAGCGTGATCTAAACTGTTTCCTACTCTGTGTATCTTTCCTCAAAATAATTAAGCTTATATTAAAGGTTTTGGAAAGCAGACGACACAAAAACGTATTTCAAAAAATAACCCAGCATTCTAAGGGCTAAGGTAGACCATGGTTAATTAATTTCGCAATATGGAGGATAAAAAATCGCTAAAGATGTCCAAAAGGTTTTCGGTTAGATATGTGAAATGTTGCTTAAACACAATATACATATATGCAAAACCTCAAGTCAATTAAAACATTTATGATGTGCCGTTTTTCGAAGCATTCCAATAAATAAAGAATATGTGACTGAAATTAAAAGCATGATGTATTGATAAGGAATAATGCTTCGTATGGTACACTATACATGCGCATAAAACGGGAAACAAACTTTGTCACACAGCCGATAAATGTGTGTTTTGTATTGATCGACAGGAAAAAAATGTTTGTTGCAGATATTCTTAATCAATTGATAACATAAAGAAATTTCATACGTTATTCACTTCCCATGCATTATATAATGTGAAATGGGGGTGGGGAACTATAAAACATTTGTTCTTAGCCCTTATAGTGCTGGAACCAACTTCATGCTAATGCAAACAGGTTAGATCCAGGCCAACAACCTAGTAAATCGGCAGGGTGATCTAAACTGTTTACTACTCTTAGTATATGTCCTCATCAAAATAAAGGTTTGGGAAAGCATACGACACAAGGTCGTTTATCTTAAATACCAAGCATCTAAGGGTTTACCACTCTACACATATTTCGACGTTTATACTTAAATAATTGTTCTACTACATTAAGACACGATTGGCGTAAACTACATCATAATAAACAGTATTGCATGATATGGGTTATGTTATGACGAATCAATTGTTCCATGTTCGCAAAATGATTTCTCCAAGGTTATTCGCTTAACCCATTACCAAACAATAACGACATTTAACCAATTTGTTGCAGACAACTCTGGAAAACATTGAGAGGAGAAATTGCTTGTTTCCCACACTGTTTTCTGCCCTATCAGAAGATTACTTTCCAATTTCACCCCATTTTGAAGTGTCGTCTGCAAACTCTTTTAATTTGGGACAGTCGAAAAGTTGGCAAAGGGTTAAGCTCTCCTCATGATATGGCCGGGAAAAGTTAAAATGGTTAAAATGCTTATTGCAGGACATATGAACAATCATTTTTGACACGTTTTTACAAAATAACATTGTCATCAAAATGTTTTCATTTTCTCTCTTAGTCACCGTTTGTACTTTCGATTTGTTTAAACACAAACTTATACTTCGTTCACAATAAATAATGGCAGACTATGTTTCCAGACACTAAGTTCCTGTATATAGAGCGTATTTTACTTCAGGTATAACGATTTAAAACGTTAATTGAATTTTAAAATAGTCATAAACTAAGACATCAAGTAGTATTATAAGGATGGATTGGTCCAAGAGACAAGTACAATCCTGGTAGTGTATTATGGTCAAAAAAAGGTTAAACCCATTACTAGTATCTCATTGGAGAGTTTGTGACTTCACAATCTTAAAGCAAATATTACGGCTCGTTTCGAGAAAATTCCTCTAGCCTGTCAAAAATTGTTTCTATACGACGTATAAATGCTATAGATTCTAAACCGTCTTAACACTTATAATGCTGGTTATTTTTTAGAAATAGATTTGTTGTGTCGTCTGCTTTCCAAAACATTAAACATCTGCTTTGTTTTGATGAGAAAAGATACTCAGAGTAGCAGACATGTTGGATCACGGGACAGCCACCAATTCACTTTGCGGTTGGCCTGCATCTAACCTGTTTGCATAAGCATGAAGTAGGTTCCAGCACTACAAGGGTTAACCTGTAGTTATTCAAACCTCTGTGAGCTCTGATCATTCTGTAGTTTGAAAATGATATAGGTAGAAAGGTTGCTATACACAGTAAAGGGTCCAACAACAAGTCGCGTCTTTCATAACCGACGCAGGAGACCACGGGGGTGTTGACGATTTGTTAACCTTTTACAAATATATCAATAAATTCGGGGACGACCTTGGCTGTAGATTCATGCACTGCGGTACAATTAACCACTCTGGTGTTGTATGATCTTAAATATACATCTCGTACATAAGTGTAGGGCTACATATTTTGGGTCCGTCGTCCCCGGCTAATAAGGCATTTCCTATAAACGTCCACGTTGAGTAGTTCAATGTATGATACGGAAGAGTTGAACATCTTTTACATTATTATATTTGGTCATAATAGTGAAATTATAATTTGTGATATATTGTTGAATCCTAATTAAATTCGACGACTGGTTAGATATTAAATTTGACATTTTCATTTTGAAGCAGGCTTGCAAGAACCAAGATAGCAGCTTCCTTATTATATCAGAATTTTTTTCACTGAATAACCTGATGAGTTCAAATTGACTGCAGTAACCGCGTTAACAACTATGTGACCGATTAATTGGAAATTCGAAGGGGGATAAATCGTTTTTCAACAGTTTGTATGATGCAATTGCACCAACGCATCCACCGATGAAGGTAACATTCCTGCGAAGGTACCACACAATATACATGTATTTCAGGTACTGAAGGACAATGTATATCTCCATGTTCTTCAAATTTAGTCGTCATTGCTGCACAATACCAATTCCAAGATACGTACTGATTTATCTGAACATATCTTGTCAGTTGTAAAATAAGAAAGACAAACTCTTCATTCAACGTTGGCAGGAATAATGTCACTCTTCTCGTGCATTTCCTTTTATTGTCAAGAGTGTCTCTTGAATTGTCTGCTACAAGCTTGTTAAAACGACGACCTTTTGTGCATTAAGAAGCACGGCCGATTTTCACCAAATAGAGAACTGTTTGATTCCCGCCATACCGTATCATGAGGGTATTTTGTACATAATATATTATCCGTTTCTTTCCCCGTTTAGCCAGATGGAACGTATTGACAAACTGATGTACGCGTACGGAGTGTGAATGGTAATTCCCGACTTGAAAATGCATTATGACATTTAATATAGGTTAGATAAGAGCCGGACAACAAGATGATATAGATTGAAATTGGCACAATGTAAATCCTAAACGACATTACAACAACGATGTGACAAAACATAAAGTGGTCCTGGCGATAAATCTAAAAACACTGTGAGAACAGAAAGACACGGTATGTGTCAAGTATAAAACATACAAATTATCTCTCATTTCCGTACAGTTTTTAGGAGAATGTAAGTCTCGTGATTCTATGATTTTGTCATTCATAGGTTATGAGCAGTTGGTGCACAAGCGCGTAAAAGTACCGACGTTATACGAAAAATCTCCCTTGATCTTATAAAATAATTATCGACAACGTAAAACAAAAAGATTCTATCTTATTCATATAAACCAATGAGATACGTAGTTCTTGTTTAACAGCGTTGGTAATTGTCTTCATTCCATCGGTACCCGAAATATCGTAAAACGAGATCACCTATTAACTCTTTAGAGCTTGAACATATTTGTGTGGTCCGAAAGTAAAAGAGCTTTCAGGCGACAACTTAAACGGAGCTAAATCAAGGCATTAACAACGAAAGGGAATGGACGATTTATGGAAATTGACCAATTACCATTGGTATATAGTAATTTGTAATTCCATAATGATACAAAAGTTGGTTCAATCTTCTACAGAGGACATAAGACAAGCCATGTAGATCTACAATGCAGTAAAGGGTTAGCGCAACATGTGTTTGTATTTTTCAGGTGATGTCGACTTTATTGCCGTTCTCACCCGCATCGCTGACGAAAGATTATTTGCAGCAGGCGATATAAACCTACCAATGAATAATTCATCGGATAGGGAAAAGTAGTGTTCAACCCTTATAGTGCTGGAACCGACTTCATGCTTATGCAAACCGGTTAGATCCAGGCCACCCGCCAAGGCAATTGGCGACTGGCCTGTGATCTAACCTGTTTGCTACTCTAAGTATCTTTCTTCATCAAAATTAAGCAGATATTTAAGGTTTGGGAAGGCAGATGACACAAAAATCTATTTCTGGAACATTACCCAGCATTCTAATGCTAAAGAGTGTTTAGACAGTGGTCCAATGATAGAGCGTCGGCCTCGGAACACGAGGGTCGTTGGTTCGACACGCGTGCGTTGCAGGATCTGCCTTGCTCCTTTGCATTAATCCACATTTGGTACGAGTACTGGTAAAGTATCCAGGAAGCAGAATCGACAGTTATTGATCTAAGTTGTAAGAAGTTTGTTCACCATCAATGTAAAATAAATAGGTTTAAGAGTCTTTGGTTTGCAAAAGATCAGGCGATGGTAAATTTTCTATATCGTTTTGTAGTCGTCATGATTAGATGATAAGTAACAGGCACATGTACGAATAAGACATAGCATGAACGATTTAGAAGGGCAATGAAAATGCTCCTGTTTGCTGGACATATGCATAATTAGCGAACGACTTTTAATAGGAACACGCAATATGGTTACATTATAGTTGAAGTGATAGATGCTTTTCATATGCATGTCTGTATAATATTCAAATGACTTTATGGTTTATTAAGCAAGTACGCATTTGCCGTACCGATTATCTAAACGATAGCTATGTCATCTATTAAATATAACTGATAACAGTGAGATGATATCAAATCATCCCCAATCCAATGAAATGTTTAACATGCTTGTGTATAAAAAAAAACCATGAGCAACACACTTTTTCATGTTGTATCAGTGTGAGTGTTGTCTGAAGCATAATGTTGGAATGATTTGCCATTGCAGATGTTTACCATCATCCGAGCAGCTTTCATTTTTCAAAATTTACACAAACTATCAAGTCACACAAATAGACAACCGGGTTTATTTAAATAAAAAAAAGCTTAGAGACAACTTTGCCCTTTTTCACAAAGTATTCAAATCTCTTCTACAGACAAAATGGAGAAAGAACATGTATATTTTATATTAAGTTAAGGTTAAATATATATGGCTTGGGGAAGCACTGTACAAAGCCATTTCTTCGGGCGCCGAATGAATTACCCCTTTCATAACTATTTCTCTACAGCTTTACCATGAAAATGTAGCAACATTGATATATGTGCTTCACCAAATACGAGCCGAAAACCAGTTTCTGTAGGTGTAAATTTGATGATGATAGCAAATTCAAAAATAGGTAAATTTATGTCAAGATCAAATCTTACAAAAATGGTATAAATATCTTCTCTATCTAATTAATGAAAAAAACGTTATACTCCTTCAAAGACGACTTGACAGGCATAAGGATGTAACAAGCCTTGGTTAAAGCCATCGCCTTCATATAATCCTTCATAATCAAACATCTTCGATACACAAAACGCGTGATATGCAAATAAAAGTAAATCACATGAACGTTCTATTAGACTCATATCTAGAATAAATATAGCAGTTGCCATGAATACTATAGTTATGAAATCTTGGTCGCTTGATACAAAATACTAGCCTAGCCAAACCGATGTCACAAGCACAGCATTGCCTTACACAAAAGAATGTTCAATATAATTGATATTAAGAAGGGGGGGGGGGTATATTTACGAACAACCAAAACCTCCTCGTTTCTTAGTCTACACATTGTTACTCATTCCAGAATTCTACACGTTATGTATTCACGTGAAGGGTGTTAAACGTTGTTATTTTATTGTCGCACATACATATCGTATTTTCACGCCAACCGATCAGCCAATTGAAGCAATTATGAATATCAACGGGGCTCGTTTTATGGCGCATTAGGCAATGAATAATAATGTGGCGGGGTGAGACTCCACCACCCTGTTGAACGCCGTCGGTTGTCTTTATGAGTTTTATGTTTTACAAATTAAGCTTGCCTTGAGTTTGTATTATAACTGTTTTGCATGAGTGTTTGGTAAAATCCCAAGGGCCGCTGGCTGTTGATGTATTTATTATACATGGAGGAATACGAGCGATAAATGGTTTTGAATATTTGTGTTTATCACTGTTCAAAGTACGAATATCTAGTTGAATTAGTTGGCATCTTATACGATCTAGTTAACTAAATCTCCGATGTGCGATTTTGTATCCAGTACGAATTGAAACAAATATCTGATAAAAAGTGTTAAGTTAAACAAACAACCCTTTATTCTTTTTTTAAGTTCGGTGTGGAAAAAAAAACATGTGTTTATAAAAGAAGAAATTGTTTAACTCATTTGTTTATTTTATCTTATGTCGTGAAGATGCAGCCAGTTGATTCTTCATGGTATACAAGGCTAACCCTTAGAATGCTTGTAATTTTCTAAAATAGATTTTTGTGTCGTCTTCTTTCCAAAACATTAACTATGTGCTTAATTTCGATGAGGAAAGATACTCAAAAGAGCAAACAGGTTAGATCACAGGTCAACCGCCAATCTACTCGGCGGCTGGCCTGCATCTAACCTGTTTGCATAAACATGAATTCGGTTCCAGCACTATAAGGGTTACTTTCTTAATGTTTCTTTTCTAGATTACAGCAAGTTAAAAATACAGCAGGGATTCTAGTTCTGGAAAGGGTCCCAAATTCCTCGCAAACCCACATCATATCAAAAATGTATATTTATAAAACAGTGAATGTTGGAAGCATTTTCATCACCAGCTTATGACGTGTTTTTTATCAGAGCTTTTATGTTATACAGCGATCTTTCATCAATGAAATAAACAAAAAGTAACGGTTTACATAAGCCGTGTTCCCTCGTAGACCTTTGATTTATTATATGTAAACAAGCCTGCTGATGGATGGATGATGTTTGGCTTGGTCTCGTGCACTACGGTAAACAACTTGTCCATCTGGGTAAATATAGTTAGAAATCAATGCATGACTATCTCACAGCTTACAGCGATCCACATATATTATATAAGTGTTACTTCGTCAGTATACGTCAATGTAAAGAGTCATGTCCAATAACCATTTGTGACAACAGACCACAGAAAAACATTTGCACATTAAACAAGAAAATGGGTTTTGTTCATGTTGGATCACCAAGTGGTTAAAATATTTGTGAACTGAATGATCACTGAGATGAAGTGGTTGTGTCAGAAGGAGAAATGGCTCATATTGAGTGTTTGTCCTTCTATCCAAATTGCTGCCTTCCTGGAATTCAATCAGATGACATCTTGATATGTTCTAGTGAAAGTCTGCTTTCAATTACGGCAATCTTAAAATTAAGAAGGAGTGGTTAAGAATAAATTCGTAATTATACATTATCTTTTAATATATATCGACATTATAAGAAACTGTACACAGTTAAAGTCAATAAAGAATCCTGAATATTGATGTCAATAGATCAGTGTTCAATCCTGTTTTAAAACGCCAATCCAAAATCAAACCATGCGTTTCAGCAGCATTTAGGCACACGCATATTCAACAAGTGGGGGCCACTCAATATGCATTCAATATTTTCAGTATTTGAGTCAAGTGCAGGCAAATAAGATGCAAAAGTTGAGCTCAAATCTGCATTACGTACTACAAACATAAATGTCGGTTTCGAATATGATAATGCCTGCAGCAGACTAATGATATGCATCGATCATTAGTAACTAGTGACTGTAGGCTTAATTCAAGCTGACGATGTTGAGACAACTCGGTAGAGAATTTATCATTGCCCTGTTACCCTTAACCTATAACTAACTGGTTTGTTACAGCAACAATCGGGTTATGAAAGTCTTTGTTGGTATCATAACTAATCACATGTGTTATGTTGATGGCTAGAACTGTGTATTGCTAATGATTTACTTCGATGTACATGATAACAATAAAATGCATTATCGATCAACCAAAAAATATAAATGGCTATATATACGCATTCAATGGTTTATTAGATTAAAAACAAATATGACCTGTATCAAACCAATGTTGTTTAACAAATTGTTCGATCTGCTTTCTTCACATCTTTTCTTGTGCCAATGGTTGTTATGCAACATTGATATGGGTACTCTGGCTTTATAGGTGAAGGAAGTCTTACTGTGAAATCTTTTCTGAGCTGCCATTTGGATTTCGATTGTCAAAGAAACTTCCGGAAGAATTCCCTCTACAAATTATTTCCATTCTCACGTTTGTAAATAGCGTCTAGATTTATCAATTATATACACGTGACCGACAGTCGATTTTTTTAATCATACAAAACTTCCATTTCCAAACTGTCGGCTTCTATGTTAGACGTTCTTGGTCAGTAGCTCTCCCCTTTATAGTGTTGGTAATAAATCCCATTCTATACGTTTTCATTTCGATTCATGACCACATATCGCACCATTCATAACCATTGAAATAAAGATGATCCGATCTTTTGGCTGAACAGTGACATCGAAGTTGATGTATTGCCAATACAAACCGCAATGTGTAGGAATCTGGCGTTGTTGATTGACTGGTGCCTTATTATTGATCTATTATTGCCACTAATTAAGTTATCTCGGTGAATTAGTTCGGTAACAGTTCCCGATAACCTTTACGCTGTGCACGTACATACTCTTTCTCTCGACCGAATTTCGTTGATTGGACACTAAAAGTTTCAATCGTATCCATCATGATTGTCTGTTGAAACTGATCCTGGATGTTATCAATATGTAATTGACAGACATAACAAAACTACTATGATTTTAAAAAGAACTTCAAACTTTACAATTTAGAAAGGAAAGCTCACGTTCAGCCAGCTGCGTATGAGGGTTAGGTTTAAGTTATATGTCTCTAACATCCAAAAGGACAGGGAAGTATGTGATACATTTGGCGTGATTCATGAGATACCATAACATGTCCGAAATGTATTTGAAATCTCATTCTACGCTAAGACCAGCAAGTTCAAGGTCAAATAAATCTTTAACCGCCCTTTGCGGCTCCAACTGAAAACCCAATATTGAGTATCACCCAGAACATTCAAGGTCCTGTTATTTCCTGTCGTGGTTTGTTCATTCCCCATCGGTAATCGTATGCACTTTTGCATGCATTATCGTTCATGGTTTTTGGAGATTCATAAAAGTTAAAAAGGCCTTGAGATGTAACAAACATGGTATGGGGCGCGGATTGTAAAGTCGACAATGTTTCCACCTTATTTATTCCTTTAAAACCGGCGGATGTTGGTCTACAAATAAACAAGATAGATTAGAAATTAATTTGTCGGTTAAGATGACATCATCAGACGCCTAAAGCATCGATCTCGTCGCATTACCCTTTGTTGTCTAGACTCCAAATACAGTTCACTACATGTACATGTACTTGAAAGTTATTACATTTTCGGTTTCAGCATTTAATTTACGATATGTATTATTTCATTTCTTAGATTTTAAAAGAATTTTATATCATGCGCGCTTTTGTCTAATAAGAAATGAACGATTTATGATAAATTCTACATATTCAATCTGGTGTCTTTTGTAACAACGTTTCATTGGTTCGCTATAAGCTCAATACATTATCTGATAGCTCGTAATAATGCGGGATTTCTGTTTACAGCTCAGGTATCGAAATGAAAAGAAATGTTCATATATGCATTTTTCAAACCTTTTTAGGCATGTGATGCTGGAAATAGTATTTGTTATGTCAATATTGTATTTGAAATAATTACAGAGGTTTTCTTCAAGCGGGCAAAACTGAACATATTGAAAGTAGACTCGTACCGTTAGGACAAATGCAATTAACATTTGATAAAGCATTGGTCGCGACCAATCGAGGTGATGATAAAGTAAAAACCCGATCGTGGGAAAATGAATCAATTCTTGAATATTGCAAAGAATGTAAGGCTACCTCACGCAAAGTTTTAATCGACTTATGTCTGTCCAATTCTAATTAATGATACAAATTATTTCAATGGACCAAGTCTTAATCAAAAGGACACATATGAACAAGACAGGTGTGAGGCGTTTATACTAGTTTTCCATTTTTGCATCGAATACCAATTTACATATTCTTTTATCTTTCCTGTCTAATGAAATTTAGTCATTTGTCCATATTAACTCGTTACCTTCATTATGTGGAAGGGCAAGTCATGTGTAGATTTCAAATAGACATTCCAATCATGTGACGTCGCTCCCTAATGAGAATATAAACAATTTTCACTGCTTAGAATAGAATGCATAAGCAAATTAATCATGATACACCGCAAAGCCATACTCCCTTTATATGAATAAAGGCATTACAACCTTACAGTTCGATAGCTACACCATATTTGCAACAACCCATAATGTGTCCAGTTGATTGTATCGATTGAATTAAAATTGAATTTCATTTAATTAAAACCTGTTTTCAGTTATAGGTATTATACTCTAGCAAGAGTATACAGCAATCCAGTAATTTTTTTACAAGTCATGAACAATCAGTGGATAGCGGAACGGAAGAAATGGTCGCCAGCGATAAATGGTAACCTTACTCGGTTTGTGTGGCATTTGTTTTATACTAGGGTAATTCTCGTTTGAAATGAATCATATATAAACACAAATGTTCGAAGTTTGATGGTAAAACGTGCCGTTCAGAACCAACCTGTGAAAACTCTAAATGCTCATCCGGAGCTAGACCTTACCATTATGTCATGAAAGTCTTTGCCAAATGAGCGTTCGATAATCCATTCTCTTGCATAATATTTTTTTATTAGTTAACTTGAACAGCAGTAACAGCAGACAAATGTTGATTATCATGGCTATTTGCAGGAATCCATACAAACTACATGGTTTTTAAAACATGTCCATGCTTATATTTTATTTAATACAGATTCATTAAATATTCTCTATCTTGGTGACATATAGGCCCGCTGGGGCGGGAGATTTATTATTCCTTTATTTATTTTGTTGTATATTTTGTTGTACGCATTTCACATAAATAAACATTTTACTTACTTTACATATTGACTGTTGATTACAGTATTTAACATCCATTTTACGATGTTGTTGGCAAACCGTGTAACACAAGCAGAAATGGCTCATGACGAGCAATTTCTCCTTGTGTTACAATGGTTTCTGAAAACTTACTCTCCTTTACAAGTGAGTTCCGTTGTTGTATAAGAAGGAAACGGTTAAGGTACATGGTTTATTCCCATGCATCTATTAACGAGACCGGATATTCTGTACTCGATGACATTTCAGTCGCCCATTCAAAACGAGGCTGTTGCAAATTACCAACGGATCAAAACGCATTGAAAACACTTTGCATCCTTCAGGGGCGAACTAGTATGCTTCGAACTCGAAAAGAAATGTTCACATTTTTGTTAATCAATATATTAAGGGAGATGCATTTTTGATATTGTAAAGACTTGCATTTCAACGTGTATATAGGATTAAATCTGGGATACTCTTTAGTTACCATTGCTGTTATAAGACATAATGCTTCTGATGATCGGAAATTAATACATTATATTCATTCCATACACAATGAAGAAAGCAAAAAGATCATTTGGCACAGCATGTGGGGCAAAGAAACACGATTGCAAGACAAACACAACACAAATATCATAGATTGCATTATGATAATGACGATTTTTTTCAAGATAATGATCTAGTGTGCTAGTGTTCCTGTTTTAAGTATATATATTTTAAATCATCTGCAAATAGATTGTCTTTTTCATTTTATCTCGAGGAAGGGACGGTCATTCATAGATCAGGCAGTTTGCAAAAATCCCAGTAACCAATGTATTACGTATTCAAATATCATTTTGTTAATGTGTTACATTTATCATATTGCAGAGATGCTTGTTTTTCAAAGTCCGAAAGTTTCATCGAAAACATAGAAACTGGTTACAATTACCAACAGAACAACCAAATCTTAGGCTTAACAGTTGGTTTCCTGGATGTTTTGGATGTTAATACCTAATGAACATTATCACCGACTCTGAATTTACATGTTACAAAGAAGAATTATGTTGTTTGTTGTAATTAAAAGTTTATAATTCCTCGAAATGACCCATGTGTCAGGATTCTATAACAGTAAATCATGATTTAAGGGTCTGTATAAAAATGAGATAGACTCATGGTGTATAATACAATAAACAGCTTAATACGGACACTAGTCACCCAGGGTAGCGTTTTACTAAACATATTACCTTAGATTATTGTGTAAGTTTAAACAACATTGCATCTTACTTCAATATAAAGATATAAGATGATAAACAATATTGCAAAGTAACGTGGAAATGCCCCTACGAGACGCTTCCAATGACGCGTAACATGGCATTATTGAATACAATTCATACATAATAGTTTTGACTAACACACATATTTCCTTAGTCGTCAAGAGAAACTTAATTACATTTCTAAATGACTGGTGACCTATATTAAGATGACCTCAGACTAAAACGTTTCTCGTGCACTATGTAACCTTTACAGTGATGGAACCGACTTCATGCTTATGCAAACAGGTTAGATCCAGGTCAGCCGCCAATTTACTTGTCTGCTACTCTAAATATATTTCCTCAACAAAATTAAGTCGATATCTAAGATTTTGGAAATCAGACCTCGCAAAAATCTAATTTTAGAAAATTACCCAGCTTTCTAAGTGTTTAAGAATGGTCGATTAAAACAAGATCAACTGTACCTAAATAGCCTGTACGATTTCGATCCACCTAAAACACGCATATGCAAGAACCGGATGGGTTGAACGTGTATTTGAATAGTGTGTGTAGAATGCAGATGTGGAAATGTCATTGAGTTCATATACGAGTTGATTTCTTAAGCCTCTTTATACAGCAGGTTCTAATCCACTCAATAATTCAATAAATACTCCATTCAATTAACCCTTTACCCACCGTATTCGATTAGCCCACCCTGCTTGACAGGTAACAGACGATTGGAATTCAATAAAGAATATTATATTTTAATATTATGTTCATTTATCATTTACTTATTTATATGTTCATTTTATTGGTTTGCTTTTGTTTATTTATTTATTTATTTATAAATTCATCTATTTATTTATTGGTTTTGTTTTTCTTCTTTCATTTTATTTATGTATTTTTCTATCTTTCTTTTATGTATCTATCTTTATTTCTTTTTATTTCAGAAAGGATTGATGAAGAGAAGCGGAAATGTATCGAAAAAGCAAATTCTCTTGGTTTTTTTCTATGTGAAGCTAAGAATTGGTGTATGGTAAATTGAATTTTGTCCTTTAACGCTTGGTCCATTTCTATGTGAAGCTAAGAATTGGTGTATGGTAAATTGAATTTTGTCCTTTAACGCTTGGTCCATTTCTATGTGAAGCTAAGAATTGGTGTATGGTAAATTGAATTTTGTCCTTTAACGCTTGGTCCATTTCTATGTGAAGCTAAGAATTGGTGTATGGTAAATTGAATTTTGTCCTTTAACGCTTGGTCCATTTCTATGTGAAGCTAAGAATTGGTGTATGGTAAATTGAATTTTGTCCTTTAACGCTTGGTCCATTTCTATGTGAAGCTAAGAATTGGTGTATGGTAAATTGAATTTTGTCCTTTAACGCTTGGTCCATTTCTATGTGAAGCTAAGAATTGGTGTATGGTAAATTGAATTTTGTCCTTTAACGGTTGGTCCATTTCACGAGACTGCGAATTCAAAGATTTTAAAATCCAGAATAAATGAATTTATTTGTTTTGAGTTTGGAATGATCACCCAATATGTTGGAAAAGCATGTATCAAGTCTATCATATTGCAATAAACTGACCAAATTTGAACTGAAGGTTGAGAGTTGCATGGTTACCATATGATACCAACATCTTTTTATTTACTCGTACATATTTTGTGAGAGTAATATTATTTATTTTATTTCCCTTTTGGGCAATTTTCTATATTTCATCGCCACGGTTTTATTCGTATGACATGTACTGTCGACTATAGATAAATTTCATGGTTTGGAGAAAAGGATTTACTCCGCATGATGTCTTGTACTTCTACAGTTCGTTAACAAATACTATTGGTAAACCTATGTATACATGAATAATGTCCACATCGCTTTCATGAAGGATTACAAATCCAATCGTTTAAAAATAAATCTTACCCTATGGGTAGTATCAATAGGTGATTTTTACCTACCATGAAGAATTCTAAGTGAGTCTGGAATGACAAATGTCACTTACGAACTTGGACATAACTCAATTGACAAAGTCATATATTCTTTATATATATATATCTGTTTACTATTCAATTCAGTCAAACAGCGACCAGACAGAATCAAGGCTAATATCTGCTCTACTTCCTAGAATATCCTAAGTGATATAAGACCGGACAAAACCTCCATGAGTTTATTTCTATACAGTGTTGTTAGAGACTGAGGAGAACAACAAGAAAACGTTGAAGTGCATTGACTATTAACATGGAGGGGCTACGACACTGGGGTTTGACAGCGAGAATTTTCCATCAATTAAGATTTTGTCTGAATTTGTTTTATTATGAAACTTCTATCACATAGACCAATGTTGTTTCAGGACATTTTGAAAGAAAAGCGAGATAGGGTTCTGTTAGCTCCTGGTAAGTTTTTCAGCCTTTCAAAGAATGATTTATTAACCTCATTAACAGCCTGGTACCAGTGATAAGCAGATTTATTGCGTATGATTTCGGGATACAAATGTCGGGCATTCGTTTGTCATCCACAACAAAGTTTGCAGGATATGTCAACTTTCCGCGTTTAAATAACGAATGTTTTGCTAACGTATAGCGAAAACAAGACGAATAAAGTCGACCGTTTCAGGAACTAAAGCGAATAGCCTCCCCCAGGTGGTCTAACTGAGAGATGCCATCGAATCATTGTGAACATTGCGGCTATATTACGAGATTTTACGGATGTATAACGAAACTTTACGGGTGGATATCGATGGATGTTTAACGCATATTTCGAGGAAATATAACGTGTACATTTCGGTTGTGACGTACAATACAGACTTATCCTAAGGAATATACCAAGTTTTATAAGTGTTGTATTGCTTTTTGACATCGTGTTTATATTACTGCAGTCGAATTTCAAGCCCTAACCTTCTTTTCGAGTGATGATGAAATACACCAGCACATTTACATGCATAGTTTTATGCCGTATTCATTAAAGCCTATGTCAAGCTGAAAAGAACCATTGACAGCCCAAAGGTCTGTTGGGAGGACTTCGTCTAAACGAAATTATCGTTTGCTGATCAATCCAACACTTTAACACTTTTGAAATTATTCTTTTAATGGAGAGGTCTATTACATCGAGTGCATGTTCCATATACGCGTCCGAAATGACAAGTTCTTGAACATTTCCCGGGAAAATAGTACCACGTGATAAACGGCAATTATTAGCTGCCATTTTCCCATTATAATAGACGCCTGATGGGAACAATATCCGCCTAGAAGATACAGCTGTGTTTATTCAGCACTTTCCTTCAACGTGTAGCGCTTAAACGCTCTTGCCTAATACGAATCAAGAAACCAATGAGACAAGAGGAAAAATTGCTCGTAACGAGCGATTTCTCCTTTTTCCACAATGGTTCAAGAAAACCTCATTACCATGTTGCACTGTATACTGAGAGCTGCACAAGTCTCTTCTGTTGTCGTTATTAATTTGAAACAGTCACAAGATTACAGAGGAGAGAAGGGGTTACGTTGCGGTTGGAGCTTTAGTTTGTTTAGTAATTACAGATTCCGGAAATTACATCACATCGCTTCCGACCACGATGAACGAAAAAACAGTTTGTCCAAAAACAGATATTGAATCAATCTGATGAGAAAAAGTTGGCGACCGACATTGGATAATTAATGTTCGAATGTTCTTTAATTATATTTTTCCTTTTTATCTATTTTTTTCTAGACTAGTATTGCTGATTGACCGCATCTACCTTATCTCATTAATAAAACCAAAAGCTTCGGGATATCATTGACCAATTACTGACAAGTCCTCTAATATTTATGATATCTGAAAAGATATACATTATAATTATATTGTTAATTATTTTTTGACGTTTCTTACGAGTACCAACAGGTCAGAGGTTGATTGAGAAATGAGACTTTATCATATTTCATCAGTGTGATTCAATTGTTGATAACTCCCGCTATACGTATAGTGATCGATGTCAGTCGTGCTCAAATATGCTGTTTATAGGCAACGAGATGCATTTATCCCTTATAGTGCTGGAACCGACATCATGCCTATGCACACATGTTTGAAATTTTGTAGAAGAAAGAGGAATTGGTCATGGCTCGCAAAATCTAGTTTTGTTCAATGCATCAAACCCCAGATATATGAATATAAACTGACGGTTTATCATGTGTATCATTCCTATACGTTATGGGGCAACCGAGATCAGTTTCTACTAACATCGTATGTCACAGCGCAATCCAACGGGGAAAAAGTTGATCAGATGTAAACCTAGGACATAAGAATATAACAGGATTACTTTGTTTCTCATTTTGATTAAGCTTTGCGATTTTAAAGCCTTACTGTATATTTTATCAAGGAACCCTCTGCATTTAGGAGCACTCAAGCTTGGTGGCCTCCACATTCGATGATGAGTCAGTCACCACAATATTGCAGATACATGGATACAGTGTTGTCCTAAAGTAATTACTTAATAAACAATACACCCATTTACCTTTTTTCCCAATTGAACGACCTCTGGTTAACCCTTAGAGTGCTAGAACCGACTTCATGCGTATACAAACATCTTAGATCCAGGCTAGCCGCCAAGTAAACTTGAAATACCCCGAGTATCTTTTCTCATCAACATTTAGCAGATATTTGAGGTTTTTAAAAGCAGACGACGCTAAAATCTTTTTTTAGAAGATTACCCATAATTCTCAAGGTTTCAAGCCTGTAGGCTACTCACTTCGCCTTGGGTCCATGTCCATTTGTATACCCTGAATGCGGGTTATATGTACGGGCCAGGACCACAGGCTAGCACTCACCACAATCCTCGTTAAGAGCACTACCATTCCGAGCTGGTACCGACCGGGTTGATATGTCGGGATAGTCAGGCGGAAGGTCATCTGACAAATGTCATTAATTAAATATTTCTAATTAGCCACATATTGCTGTAAGCGTGGTGCAAGCATTGTTTTCAGCAGCATTTGGTTACATCGCGGCATTCAGTGTGCCTCTTAATGGTTCTTTTATCATATCTTTAGTATTGTTCAATTCTTTATTTATGTTGCCAGCGATTAACTACTTGGTCAGTTTGGAAATGCGACTAAATCATGACTCGTTGACTTCTTTGACTATCAACTGAGCCGGGATCTTGAACAATTAACCTTGTATTCACGCCCTATGTACTGGTGACTTAACAATCGAACTACATCATTTTTAATTGACGATTGTTTGTTTGTTTGTTTGTTTGTTTGTTTGTTTGTTTGTTTGTTTTTGTTATATTTGATCTATTAGTAATATTGTTTTCGATAGACAATTCAAAATGTGTTCATTTTTGTGAATGAAAGAATAAATGAACGAATACGTAAATGAATGAATGAATCTGTGAATGAATGAATCCGTGAAGTAATCCCAGAATGAATATATGAAGTAATATGTGAATGATATTACATTTTATCATGAGCAATCCTCGGGGGACGACCATAAAGTAAAACACATGTTATCTTACGGGACGGAACGCGTCTGTATCCCTTCTCTCTCTTTACGGTAAAATATTTTAACGATACGCTTACATGTCTTGAATAAGTTAAATCATTTTCAACGACAAAAAAAGGGAAAATTGGTTATTAATAACGTTTGTCTGCATCAATGATCCTTGAATTTTACAACTTTTTCAGATACAAAATTGCGGAAGTATCTTATTTTCGTCATATTTTTTCTCAATTTTTTCATGTATCTGATGATTCTATCTTATAGCCCTTACAGTGCTGGAATCGACCTCATGCTTATGCAAACAGACTAGATCCAGGACAGCCGCCAAGTAAATTGGCGGCTGTCCTGCGATCTAACCTGTTTGCTACTCTGAGTAATTTTCCTCAATAAGACTAAGCATATTTCTAATGTATTTGACAGCAGACGACACAAAAGTCTAATTTTAGAACATTACCCAGCATTGTTAAGGTAAGAAGGAGCTTGTCTGTGCGGGAAAGTGAAGGATTGAGTCATGGCACTTAAGATCATTTTGACATTCTCTCATATTCTTGGCAGATTTCGGACATTCCGTAAATGCGTGGCAGGATTACGTTTTGTTTATATTCGTATAATGTAATAGATGGGGATGTACGCTACCCTTTCCGTTGGGAGTAATGTACTCGTAGACTTACTTGTGACGATGAAAGATGTACTTACAAATATATCTTATCTATGCTGTTCCAACAAAAATGCAGCCGATGATAACATGAGGTTTTTATGAGATTTTTGTGACAAACAATGAATTTAAACATCCTCTACTACTTGAAAGTGACAGAAAATATTGTTTGAAATTGTCTGCTATAACTGTACGATGAAAGTAATATAATGAAAGATAAAACGAATGCATCTTGTGCCAAAGTTATTTTAAGGGTTCCAAATTGTAAATCCGTTTGAAAAAGTTTTATCTTAAAAGGGGGAAATCGATGCTCTTCTTTCAGACACAGACAATAAATCCCCATTGTCTTTTCGTTTAACGTATTTTCTCTTTACATCTATTGTTCATTTCATATCATTTTCTCTTGCTTTTTTATCATGAGAGTTCTCCTTTAATCGCATATTTCTAAGCTAAATCATCACATATTTGATCAATTTTATAGTATGAACTAATAGTGTACCGTTACTTAAACTTAAGGTCAGTCACGTTATACTATACGAAGAAACTGAATAATAAATAAATAAGACATCATAAAATAGGTTGTACCAAATCCTAGACCATACTGTTCACATTGCATGCTGGCTTTTCCATGCTGGCTTTTCCAAGCCAGCAATGCTATGATACATTCTCTCGAAGCCTTTGGTGTAAACTTGCATCATATTAATGCAATAACGACCGCGTGCTTACTATTCATGATTAAGTTGGGTCTTCTAAACGATTCGGAGGGTTGGGACGTCCGACATTGTTCCCAGCAGGTATTATTCGATTAACCATCATAGTACTGGAACAGACTTAATGCTTATGCAAACAGGTATGATCCAGACCAGCCGCCAAGTAAATTGGCGACTGGTCTGTAACCTTACCTGTTTGCTACTACGAGTGTCTTTTCTCATCATAGTTAAGCAGATATTTAAGGTTTTGGACATCAGACGACACAAACATCAACTTTGAGAATATTACCCCGCATTCTAAGGATTAAGAGGTTTAACTGAGACTTCTTTTTATATTGCTTTTTTTATTATTGTTTTAACAACGCATTCATAATTTGTCAGTTGTATTACAACATCCGACTCATCATGCATTGGAAAAGCTCCATCCCTTAACCCTTTACCAAACACCAAATGTTCGACTGTCCGAAATTGAAAGAGTATGTAGATGACATTTCACAATGTTTGTTAAGAGCAGATTCTCCTTTTCCCAAACCAGAGTCGTCGGCAACAAACTGGTCAAATGTCGTTGTTGTTTTGTAATGGGTTAATCGCTAGGTCACGGACTGTTCACAGAGAAAATACAAACTGGGAATGTAAAAGCCTAGAAGCTATTGAAGCACCCATAGATCACGCTGAGCTCACGAATAACTCGTGTTGAAGTATATCACATAACGAGCATGTCAAAAGAGGTACTGGAATGTTTGTCGCTGTTTGTTGTCGGTAGAATGACGCGTCAGTATGACGTAATAGAATTGACATGTCCGACCGAGGGAAACAAACGTGAAACGCTTCAATGTGTGGGAACCAGAAGTTTTCTACTGATCTTTCCAGAGTTTTCGTTCCTTTTCGATCCACATACAATGTACCTTGTTTTAAAATGACCGACAGCTTTGTATAACGATTGCCTAAAGAAAATCACAGATCTTCATAGAGTGGTATATGAATTGAAGTCTTGATTTGGTATATCGAAAGGTTTTGTACATTTTTTAGTGTATTTAAACTTCTTTTTAGGTATGTTTCCTTGCTTAATCCTTTACCAAACGCCAAAAGTTCGACTCCAAAATTGAAAACTTTGCAGACGACATTTCAAAATCCGATGAAATTGAAAAGTAATCTTCTGGTATGGTAGAAAACATTGTGGGGGAAGGAGAAATTGTTTTTTAAGAGCAATTTCTCCTTTTTCCACAGTTTTCCAGAGTCGTCTGCAACACACTGGTCAGATGTCGTTGTACGTTATGGGTTAAATGAAATTGTCAGTATACCAGAAATGGTGTCTTCTTTTATCACAATCAGCATTAGCCTCTTGTCCAGTTGATCCAAACGTAGTGAATCATTCGAGCCAACTAGCCTCCCGATAAAAACGCAAACAAGTGAGGACAAACATGAAGTAAAGGGAAATTGGAATGAAATCGGACTCGCTTGTCTTGTCAAAGAATCTTAGTAGTAACGGAGGGATATGCGGGGCCCGTAGTGATTAGTTGATACACATGTTCCTGATGTATACCTTTTCTTTACACTATTTAAGTTGACACATCTAATGCACGAGTCCTCATAAATTCTTGAGGCGATATGATGAGTTACTCATTATGAGCATCTTTTATTCTTTTGAACCAATGGTTTCTGATAAACATATAAAAGATAACTTTCTTTGTAACTTTATATTTTGCATTCTGCTGTTGCCAATAAATTCAACAACTTACGAATTCCCATATTGGAATATGGTTTACCCATTACCAAACAATAACGACATTTAACCACTTTGTTGCAGACGAATCTGGAAAACATTGTGGGAAATTCGCGAGGAGCAATTTCTCCTATTCCCTCAATGTTTTCTGCCCTATCAGAAGATTATTTTCCAATTTCATCACGTTTTGAAATGTCGTCTGCAAACCCTTTCAATTTGGGAACTTTGATGATTGGTGTTCGATAAAGGGTAAAGGCACGGAGGGTTCTTTATGTTTCGGTATGCACACTTGCACGAAGACAGATTAATGGAATAATGTGGAAAATGTCTTGTAGTTACGCGGGCTTTGTTACAGAATATCTTCAGGAAAAAGGCTAGTTCACCATGTGCGAAGGCTTTATTGAAAAATGCCTTGATAATTAACTAGTAACGTATGTGTATGTGTATGATAGCTAGCAAAAGCCATCTATAGCATTCTAAGGCTGCTTCTCCAGGCTCAGACTTAACGAATGTCGACTAAAATTAGATGATATCATTCTTTGTGTTATGCCATATGTGTTTAATACTATATCGGAAATTTCCTAACAATATATGGTGGCATAGAGGTGACATGTATGCGTTTTTTTTTTTTTTTTTTTTTTCTTTTTTTTTTGGGGGGGGGGTCGAGTTAGTAAGTCGAAATGATGAGAAATTTAAGTCGTTATATCGACTTACTCACTTGACATAACGAGATAGTTAAGTCGTTAGTTCGACTTACTAACTCGAAATAACGAGAAAATTAAGTCGTTATATCGACTTACTCACGCGAAATAACGAGATAGTTAAGTCGTTAGTTCGACTTACTAACTCGAAATAACAAGAAAATTTAGTCGTTATATCGACTTACTCACGCGAAATAACGAGATAGTTAAGTCGTTAGTTCGACTTACTAACTCGAAATAACAAGAAAATTAAGTCGTTATATCGACTTACTCACGCGAAATAACGAGATAGTTAAGTCGTTAGTTCGACTTACTAACTCGAAATAACAAGAACATTAAGTCGTTATTTCGACTAACTCACCGAAATAATGAAATAATTAAGTTGGTTTTTTCGACTTACTAACTCGAAATAACGAGATAATTTAGTCGTTATTTCGACTAACTAACTCAAAATAACTAAATAGTTAAGTCGTTATTTCGACTTAGTAACTCGAAATAACGAGAAAGTTAAGTCGTTATTTCGACTTAGTAACTCGAAATAACGAGATAGTTAAGGCGTTATTACGAGTTATTTGACTAATCAGATTCACTCAATCTTTAACTAAAAGTATAATGTACCCACGTGCGTACGAAAAAACATGAGTGGTTAACATTGCGTCACACTGTACGTCACTTCACATGAACTCGCTGAATACAAAGAACCATCTGATTGGTCAACCAACTCGTTATAACGCCAATGTACATATACATGTATGTTCGTGTGTACAATTTAGAACTTGCGAATTAGGGGGCAACACGAATAGTATTTATCAAGCAAGGTCTGGCTGGATCAATAATATGTACAGCCAATCTTGTTCTAAGCTACCATAGTAAAAGGAGACAGAAGTGGAGAATTAAAAGACTACTGGCTTTATATGGGCGCCGTCTTTTCTAAATGTTCAAGATGGAGCTTTAGGAATGTATTACACTTTTAAGATAGTCTTGGATTACATACACAGTTAAAATCTGGTCGTTCCAAACACGATTTACTGCAATGTAATGACCAACAGTATAAGAATTTTAAAAATGATTGTTGTCGCATTCCTGCAATACAATAATGAATTCTATCTGTTATCGAAGTCCCTATGCTGTTTTATTCTATTAGAACGATACTTTTTAGCATTTTTATTGGATAACAGTTAGGGTATTAGCTTATATATGTCCTTTTCCCATAAGGAAACTTTCTTTAGGTAAGAATAAGGGCTTCTTTTTTCTTTTTCTTCTTTTTAAAAAAGTTCGTTTCAGAGTTTGCACATTATTAGAAGGGTGAACTGTTATAACAACGCAAAATCAATAACGTCAATATATCAAGTGCAATTCGTGGCTGTGAAACATTAAATCAACTATTAAATGGAAGGTTAAATATGTGCGGTGCATGTGGGCAATAAAACTTATATAAATTCATATAAAATCACCAATCGGTAACCTTTTTTTCTTCTGACTCATGCAGAAAACAACATTAAAAATAACGTTTCGAAGTGGCAAACAATAGCAATTAAACAGCGACATTTCTGATAAATTAACGTTTTCCCCATAATGGGCAATTTTACCTTTTGTTGGAACAATTTCAACTGTGGTCAGCGACAAAGGCGTATCATAATGCATTGTTTTCACGAAATAATTCAATATTCGTCGAATAGTTTGCTATCTTTAGTAGCATGTTTAATGAAAGAAGTAACAGTCATATGGAAGAGATGTGTTAATTACCAGACAAAACGATGACACAAAGCTAAAGAATCACAGGTTATTGGCTCGGTCAAAACGGACAATAACATAACCAAATGGCGGCATTGACTTACTTCCATTACTCTCTAAAAGTTGGTAAAAGAATCGCGGATTGTATCTGATCTTATATTAAAGAATTGTATCTTTAGGAGTTCGAAATGACAGGTGACCACTATTACTTACAAGTAATGGACCCCGCTTTCCTTAGTTTGATTCCGGATTTGATTCGTTAGAATCAAGTCTGTGATGGTATTTGTTTCGGGTTGAAAACAACAAAATAAGAAAATGTCAACAAAAAGCGAACGATATCGATTTATCATATTCCTATCAGTGAAATACTGGGATGGCTCAGTGTATTATTTTTCAAATTTGTCACAGTGAATATCTTCGAACTCGTTTTTTCAACCTGATAACAACCCATTCTCGTGACATAGGTTTGATATCAATCGAAAGGAGTTGATTATCCTCTATATACATGTAATAGCCATATCAAAATCCAACGACGATCCCACGATTCAACCAGTACGAGATGAAGATATCAACCCTATTGTCCCATTTCTTTTGAACAAAGAATAACAACGCTAATATAACCCAAATGTGGCTGCTAGACTAGGTGTAAGGAATGGAACTTGTGACTCATTAAGGCCTGTCAAGCCGGCTTCAATAAACGGCCTTCTGTAAGTCGGGAGACCAAATCTCATAAAAGTCCAACGTGAAAGAGATTCGAACCCACACAGAGAAGGGCCAGATAATTTCCAGTGTTATGCTGTATACATTTTGCTAGGGAAACACCACCACATTTAGTAATCTGGCGAATGGTACCATGGTTATATTCATCATAAGCAGGGTAACAGGAGTAAAGTCGGGTTGAAATTGGACTTTTTGTTCTTCAGCTAACATCCATGCATTTATATGTTCTCTTTTATGTTCTTTGTCATGAACTATTTGTATTATATCGATATTGCTATAAACTGTAACTGTTTTAGAATAAAGAATAATGTAATTTATCTTGTAAGTAGAAGTCCGGGCTAAAGTCGTAATGTCGTGGTATGTCAATAAAATCAACGGTGTCATTTTTTGTTTCGATTTTCACATTAAAGGGTGGACCCCCATCCTCTGTACCAACTCTCCCCCATTAAAATGGTTTATGGCTGGAACATGATACGTCGAGCACTTTAAAAACCATCAATTGATCATGGCTAGATAGGTGCAAACTTTACTATATATTTCCCCTAACCATGGTTAGAAGTTAGAAAACGATATGCTCTCACATAACCTGTGTCATGTAAGATAGGTAAAAAAGATCACATGGGTGAAATGTCGACTCGAATCAGACACTATTTACTGTTCATTTTGATCGGGAACTATACTCTTCACTTCTATTTTCCATTTAAAGACTTCTCCCATTTTAATGATGATATATGAACGCGTATACGATACAAAGATCTACTAAGTACATATTCGAAAACCATGAAGAGTATGATACAACAAACAAGAAACAAAACAAACACTAACATACAGATGAGAGAAAGCATGTTACACCCTGAAAAATATTCTAATGAAAGAACCACAATAAACAACATAATGTCATAACATCCTTGTCATCGAAAAATGTGCGATCTTCTGTGAGTCAGTATGAAATAAATCGGCCTAACCCTAAGCTTATTCGTTTTTGTTAAAACATCAATTTTCTTGTGAGGAGCAGCGTTTTTGTTATTTGCGCTTATTCTAAACCTCATTAAAGACAACTCTAGAGAGAGCAGAATAAAAATTATCATTGTCATTCAAAAATAATACAAATAAGCAAGTGAGAGGCCCTCATATCATCTCCTATTTTTACTGGTATATAGGTACATACTGGTCTAAAATATCAATATATGATGCAACCGGGCTGATCATGGTCGATAACTCATTTAAATGTATCTAAACTTTCCCAAGGTTCTTAACCTCTATAGAATCAAATACAGTGTGGCTTACAGTTGTCACAGCATATGTTGGTATCTTGGCATGACTCGGTGATAGCTTTTCTGTAAGTGTTAACAAGCAAAAACAACAAAATATGCATCTTTCTTGATGAATTCACTTGTGCATTTTTGGCGCCTTTGTTTCGACACAATGTGATGACGAAAGGATGACATAATGGGTATTGACAAACACAGTTTTCACATTTCTTTCCGTTACATCTTTTGTAATCCATCAAAACACCGATATGGTACTCGTTAATTGACTGAAGCTTAACTAATGTCTTTCCAACATACTTCTCCAAGAATATCAGATCATTTGTCCTTTACTTACAACAATGTCTAAAGTATGAACAAATGACGTATTTAGAACTTAATTATTATAATGCTCTAGATAGTGAGAATGTATCAGGAGATTTTACGTAGGTTCTAAGAATATTCTTATTGAATTTATTTTGGAAAGACGCATTATAATTTCGTCATATGAAAAAATTGAAATATTTATACTAATTCCATTCGCCGAGACTATTCAAATGGTTTACCACAATACGGTGTGAATCAAGAAGCCGCGAATAAGTTAGGGAACCCTCTCTCTTGTGTAACCTCTTGGTGATAGAACGGGATTATGTGTATGAAGGCTTACGGCGAAGCAATAGTATACACAAAAGGTTTGTCAGTTTTAACTGAAATATTGGTCAAATCACATAAAAGTCAAATATCTAACAGAATACCATCAACCTCTGCTAATTCATATATTCATCGATAGTCTACCGGAAAATAGAAAATGTTAAAACGAAATAAATCAGTTAAATTTGGTTTCATGAACAAAAACTCATACTATAGCAGGGTAATAAAGGTTTCAGATTTTACCAATGTGTGAAAAGCGATTTATTTCGCTGTGGAAAGGAAATGAATCCCACCCATTTTAATGGTCTGAATAAGTGTTTGTCATTTGTAAGATGACACTCTGTCGACATTGCTTTACAATAGGACTTCAAATTTATGTAATATGTCATATCTATTATGACTTAGGCCTTACATTTTGGTCTACGCAACATATACATGCAGAGAAACATAATACATATACACACACAACTGAGATTAATAGTCTTCAATGTCATTATAGTGAAGGACAGTGTTTATATATTCTTTTCTGAAAACATCTTCACTTTCCTCAAACATCTATCAGTTAAACCCGTCTGTTAGTATTGGGTTTCATGACTTATAAGGATTGAAAGGAACAACAATTTTTAAAATAAAATTTACTTTGTGAATATGTGTTGAAGCCATTGCGTCTAACGGGGAATATTTCCCTTTGTGTGATGCATCCTTTAACCACAATGATTTCTTAAACATCTTGATGTGTTTTTGTTCAGATGGGCAAAAATAGAGAACGGCATCAAAGTCAGCCAGCGATTTGATAAAGGTTAATCGAAAGATTATTTTGTTCGTTCTTCAGTCGGACCAATGCAGCAGTGTCATAGCTTTTTATAATAAGTCGATTCGTGTTTAATTAGTTGATCTAGGTAGTTGATCGTGTTTCAACACAAGAAAAGCATTGATTTAAATGGTGATGTCGGCGCTTTTTACAATCACATTTTGGATTTTGAACGAGTAAAAGTGACAGAAACGGGTCAATGCTATTAATTTCGCTCATGGCATAAGATGTCATATGATAAGTATGTTCAGAGAGAGGTTTCGTCTTTTGAGAATATAGTCAATGTGACATTTACTTTCGTGTGAAACGAACAGCAGAAAATGTGGATATTTGTGTAAAGCATAACACATTTAAGAAAATGGCAAATCTTCAAATATCATAAGGTTGTTTCCAGAGATTTGTTTTAAACCTTACTTTTATATTGTCTTTCATTTTTATCAATTTTATAAGCTGTCTTTGGTAGCTGGACATTGTCAAAGTCATTAGCAAAGCAAAGCATTAGTAAAGCAATACGTAAGAAAAATCCGAATAACCGTTAGAGCTGTACCAACGTTAACATTTCTTTTAACAAAGAAAGTAAATGACCATTGAAACTGTTGTAATTTATCGAACATAAAACATTGCGGTGCCAAATTGAATCCTTCTGCGAAGAGAAGGCGAGACCAACCTACACGTACAATATTGTGAAGGTATTGCATAACGATTCCAAACGATCCAAATATGGATAATATCGTCATTCAGCACTGCAGTATACAATGATTCCATGTAACAAGCTTGTTCTGTTGAGCGACTTATCTTACAATAATTAAGATTTTCTTATTTCATCAACTTTTAACGGAATTTTACGTTTTTCACCAGAGTTTGCATGTGCAGTAGCCTATGGCATAGGTCTGTTCGAACATCAATTACGAATAACTATCTATTTATTTCGATTTCTCTATTATTACGTGAAATTCGGAAGGCCTTTTCTGCATGACGAATGACATATATCCTTTTCACATGTCTATAAAATGTTTGAAGCTGTGAAGAATCGCTAAATATGTAAATGTCGAATTGATTATTATCTAACAGTGTTTCGTTAATCGTAAGATAATATTTATGGTGCGAAACAACTATTCAAAGAACGAAATTGTAGCACAGCGAGTTAGACAAAACTAGACTACTGTTTCAGTCCTCAACCCTTCCATAACCGTGTGTTGCATGTTTATGTTGCAGCTTTTGTTAACCGTTTAAACAACATATCGTAATTAGAGGTCAGGCGGTCATGATTTTAGATAATCTTAGAAGAGGACCAGTAGATGATGCCACATACTAATTGTCAAGGCTCTGGGCAATATGCTCCAGAGAAGATTACTAAAGATTTCTCACACACTGCTATATATAACTGATAAGCCCATAGGGTGTGAACTTTGTAGGCCTAGAAGTCATGAATTAAACAAACTTGGTTTAGGACCAGTAGATGATGCTACTTACCAAATTTTAAAGCTTAAGGCCTTATAGCTCCAGAAAATATTTTATTTGATATTTTCCAATATAAGGCTATGTTAAACTGATAAGCCCCAGGGACAGGGTCATTTAAGGCCGAAACGTCATCATCTTATCAAAATTTGCAGAGTACCAATAGATGATGCTACATACCAAATGTCACAGATCTAAGCCTTATGGCTCTAGAGGAGAAGATTTTTAAACGTTTTGCTATATAATGAATGCAATGTAATACTGATAACCACCTAGGGCGGGGCCATCTTTGGCCCAGTGGTCATGATTTGAACGAACTTGGTAGAGGACAAGTAAATAAAGTTACATACCAAATATCAAAGCTCAATGCCTTATTGCTCAAGAGGAGAAGATTTTTTAATATTTGTCTATATAATTAAGGCAATGAAACACCCCTAGGGCGGGGCCATTTTTGGCCCAGCGGTCATGATTCGAACAAGCTTGTTAGAGGACCAGTAGATGATGCTACATACCAAATATCAAAGCTCTAGGCCTCATGGCTCCAGAGGAGAAGATTTTTAAATATTTCTTAAATAAAGCTAGGTTAAACTGATAAGCCCCTAGGGCGGGGCCATTTAAGGCCAAAAGGTCATCATCTTATCAAAATTTGAAGAGGACCAAAAGATAATGCTGCATACCAAAAATCAAAACTTTAGGTCAAATTTTTAAAACCTTTTTCTACATAATTAAGGCAATGTAAAACTGATAAGCCCTTTGGGCAGGGCCATTTTTTGCTCAGCGGTCATGATTTGAACAAACTTTGTAGAGGACCAGTAGATGATGCTACATACCAAATATCAAAGCTCTTAGTCTTTTGGGTCAAAAGGAGAAAATTTTCTCATATAGGCTATATATTACTGATAAGCCCATTTTTAAAGTCCTATAACTCCGTAAAGTCCCAACGGAACTTTGCAATCTTTCTTCTGCTTATGCCCCAATCTGAACACATCGGGTTTATCCATGAAAACACCTCTGAAATAATAGGGATGACGCCATATTGGTTCCCAGAGGAATGACGTCACTTCAATATCGTTTTAAAAATCTAAAAAATCGTTAAATTTGATTGAGGAAACATCTTTACATGTCACAACAACAATTTTGCCATTTGGTATGATTAACTGATAAAAAGATTATTTAAAGGGATGTCCAACACTTCCATACATATTGAACTACTTAACTTGCACGCTTAGAAAATGTGTTTATTGCCGGATGCCGATTTACCCAAAAAATTGTAACCCTACACTTATATCCGAGGTGTATTTCACAGCTCACGGAAATACCCGAGTAGTTCCGATTGCTTATGCCCCACAGCTAGAGGGTCAAGAAAATCATAACTTTCAAAATTCGCCCCTAGGGGGGGGGAGAGAGCAGGGGGCCTTTTCTGGCTCAAGGTCTAAATATAAGTCAATCGCGTATCCCTCCGTCCTTTTCCATGTATCCTTTCCCTTAGTAGATTCATTCGATTGGTTCAGAATAAAAGCTATAGACAGGGAACGAATGATAATAAAACATGTTTTGATATAAATGACATCCATTTGTATATGATCAATTAGTCCATTTGTAAAGGTGGTTTCTAGGACTTCTATAACAGATGCGGCAAAAGTGATGTACTACCAAATGAGTGTTTGACAAAGTCCTATTGAATACGTATGAAATCACTTTCAATGAGATGACATACCACTGAAACTAATAAATTGATAACCAATTCTTGTTTTTTTTTTACAAAGAGTTCTAAGATTAACAACATACGTTATCACGAAAAACTACAGACACATATATAGATTGTAGTCTCAAATAACCCTACACGCGACATACGATACATTTTCTCGAACAGGCCCATAAACGATACTACCTATCCCCCGATTTAAGAACTTATGAAATCCAGAATTGAACACAACAACAAAAAAAGAGTATGCCTTTTGTGATATCAGGTATAAATCACTGTGGTGAAAGAACATATCGCTCTTTGGAAGCAATGTATCCTTTCATCACATTGGTTTCTGAGCCTTTGACAGAATACATCAAAGTCGGGTATTTTTTTTTAGTAAACGCATTATTCAGACACAGATGTTCTATGTAATCATGCTGGGGAATAGGTTTGTTAAACATCTTACTCCTAGCGGCTGGTCGTTAACTATGACATGGCGTATCATGGGTATAATTATCCAGGAACATTGAGAGTGGAGATAATTCTTGATTGACATAGTGTTCCCCAAGCGTACGATAGCTATAGCAGTGTGAGCAAAGTACTGAAGGGACCCGAGTTTGGGATGGAGGATTTTGTTACTCGTGGTAAGCGCACTGAACTTGTTATCATAGACGCCCCTACTAGTATATGCTTTGTATAGTATGTATTTTAACCCTTTCCCAAACAATAACGACATTTGACGACTTTGTTGCAGACGTCTTTAGAAAACATTGTAGGAAAAGGATAAATTGCTCGTAACGAGCAATTTTTCCTTTTCCCACAAGGTTTTCTGCTCTTTATGAAGAATATTGTTCAATTTCATCACATTTTGAAATGCCGTCTGCAAACTCTTTCAATTTGGGAAAGTAGAAAATTCGTTGTTTGGGAAAGGGCTAAACGTGATGAGACTCGAATAAAGATATTTTATACTTAAATATCGTTGGGTTAAAATCACGTATAGAGGTTGTCTTCCGGCTAAATTCTGAAATGGTGAATGCTCTTGATCGCATAATTAACGCTTTATTGAGAATTTAATGATTATAAGCCTTAAATCGCAAAAGAAGACTTAGAAAGTTTACGCGATGTACAATTCCAAAGAAGCAAAGGATTCAAATTATGTTCATGAAGCATACAAATCATAGGAACGCATCGTCATGGCTTAGTAAATGTGAACAGGCGTAGCACGAAACTGGTCTGCCTCATGGATGTCATTTACTTGTGCACTCATGGGCCTATGGCTTTATGTATCAATAAAGTTTAAGACTAGCACTGGCATTCGGTTGGTGAGGAATGAAACATGAAACATTGCAAAACTCAGCATTCAACCCTGGCAAACTCCTACTCCATTTATGACTCGCAGTCGACTTACTTGTTGGGATTTAACCCATTACCAAACATTGACGACATTTGACCATTTTTTTGCAGACGACTATGGAAAACATTGTAGGAAAAGGAGAATTTGCTCTTAACGAGCAATTTCTCATTTTCCCACAATGTTTTATGTCCTAACAGAAGATTATTTTTTCAATTTCATCACATTTTGAAACGTCTTTCAATTAGAGACAATCGAAAATTTGGCGTTTGGTAAAGGGTTAACCGTTTCCATATCGCTAATAAATACGCCAGGGCTAGGTGTTTGGCAATCAGAACTGATTTGCCCTCGAGACTCATTTAAAGGAAATAAGCAAGCCGTTATCTCATTTTCCGTACGAACTGATAAGGTTTTGCTTCTTGAAAACACATTTAAAATGATGATTTGTAAACTGAGCAGTCAAACCAGTAAAGATATGTACGGGGTTTTGTTTATTTTTCTCGGCACACATGAAGTTATGTTATGTTGTATCTTACTAACTTTATCGTATGACTCTGTCTAGATTTGTTTTAGACTTACTTGATTAATTGTGGTAATTGTTGCATATTTGATAGCTAGTGCTTTACATTTAAATTGGTCCATTTATTCTGAGATCGCTTCAGAAAGGTTAGAAACAATACTCATTCTAAAAGATGTCTACAATTGCCCACTAGAGCAATAAAACAATTCATCATGATTAGAATGTCCTATACACAGAGATATAAATCATAGTTTAAATCCAGAAGTTTATGAGAATTCTAACCTGTTGTTATCTCAAGTTTGAAACAGATCCCATTAGAAATTTATTTCAACTTTAGTGTTTTAGTGGAACGTAAAAAGAATCCTTTGTAAAATACATTAACATGTACACTTCTTCTTCTTCTTCTTCTTCTTCTTCTTCTTCTTCTTCTTCTTCTTCTTCTTCTTCTTCTTCTTCTTCTTCTTCTTCTTCTTCTTTCTTCTTCTTCTTCTTCTTCTTCTTCTTCTTCTTCTTCTTCTTCTTCTTCTTCTTCTTCTTCTTCTTCTTCTTCTTCTTCTTCTTCTTCTTCTTCTTCTTCCTTCTTCTTCTTCTTCTTCTTCTTCTTCTTCTTCTTCTTCTTCTTCTTCTTCTTCTTCTTCTTCTTCTTCTTCTTCTTCTTCTTCTTCTTCTTCTTCTTCTTCTTCTTCTTCTTCTTCTTCTTCTTCTTCTTCTTCTTCTTCTTCTTCTTCTTCTTCTTCTTCTTCTTCTTCTTCTTCTTCTTCTTCTTCTTCTTCTTCTTCTTCTTCTTCTTCTTCTTCTTCTTCTTCTTCTTCTTCTTCTTCTTCTTCTTCTTCTTCTTCTTCTTCTTCTTCTTCTTCTTCTTCTTCTTCTTCTTCTTCTTCTTCTTCTTCTTCTTCTTCTTCTTCTTCTTCTTCTTCTTCTTCTTCTTCTTCTTCTTCTTCTTCTTCTTCTTCTTCTTCTTCTTCTTCTTCTTCTTCTTCTTCTTCTTCTTCTTCTTCTTCTTCTTCTTCTTCTTCTTCTTCTTCTTCTTCTTCTTCTTCTTCTTCTTCTTCTTCTTCTTCTTCTTCTTCTTCTTCTTCTTCTTCTTCTTCTTCTTCTTCTTCTTCTTCTTCTTCTTCTTCTTCTTCTTCTTCTTCTTCTTCTTCTTCTTCTTCTTCTTCTTCTTCTTCTTCTTCTTCTTCTTCTTCTTCTTCTTCTTCTTCTTCTTCTTCTTCTTCTTCTTCTTCTTCTTCTTCTTCTTCTTCTTCTTCTTCTTCTTCTTCTTCTTCTTCTTCTTCTTCTTCTTCTTCTTCTTCTTCTTCTTCTTCTTCTTCTTCTTCTTCTTCTTCTTCTTCTTCTTCTTCGTCGTCGTCGTCTTCTTTTTCTTCTTCTTCTTCTTCTTCTTCTTCTTCTTTTTTTTCTTCTTCTTCTTCTTCTTCTTCTTCTTCTTCTTCTTCTTCTTCTTCTTCTTCTTCTTCCTCTTCTTCTTCTTCTTCCTCCTCTTCTTCTTCTTCCTCTTCTTCTTCTTCTTCCTCCTCTTCTTCTTCTTCTTCTTCCTCTTCTTCTTCTTCTTCTTCTTCTTCTTCTTCTTCTTCTTCTTCTTCTTCTTCTTCTTCTTCTTCTTCTTCTTCTTCTTCTTCTTCTTCTTCTTCTTCTTTCTTCTTCTTCTTCTTCTTCTTCTTCTTCTTCTTCTTCTTCTTCTTCTTCTTCTTCTTCTTCCTTTTCTTCTTCTTCTTCTTCTTCTTCTTCTTCTTCTTCTTCTTCTTCTTCTTCTTCTTCTTCTTCTTCTTCTTCTTCTTCTTCTTCTTCTTCTTCTTCTTCTCCTTCTTCTTCTTCTTCTTCTTCTTTTTCTTTTTCTTCTTCTTCTTTTCTTCTTCTTCTTTTCTTCTTCTTCTTCTTCTTTTTTATTTTCTTCTTCTCCTGTCTCTCATTCTCCTCCTCTGTTTACTTGTTCATGCATTACAAAAGAAAATATTCTATAATGAATGTTTTAATAAAAATGAAACATGACATACACAATAAGAAGCTGGGAATCAGTCCTAAATGGGCACAGAAATTTAAGACACAAATCACACGGCTACCGATGCAATTTTAATGACATTTAGATGCCCGTGGATAAGAAAATGTAATAAGAACATATCCAAATAACCAAATATCATTAAGCAATGCAAGAGGAAGGACAGACAGTTCGCATGATAATGAAGTAGGTTTATACGTAGACCAGGTGTAAGACATCAGCTGTATCCCTCTAGCAGGCTGTATTGTCTACGTGAACCATGCTTGTATTATTACAGTTTTACGACACGGAGTAAGGGTTGGGTCGAAGCCCTCCTCCCCCTAACTCGGATGATCCAAGCTGTAACTGTGTGATAGAAATGAAATATCTACGTCTGGATCATTAGGACTATCCTCCCCCCAATCGTCCATGTACCATACAGTTAATAGATGTCGAATAAATACCACCAAATACCTTTAAGCGGTACAAGAGGCAGGACAGACAGTTCGCATCATAATTAAGTAGGGGTATACAGAATGTAAGACACCAGCTCTATCCCTCTAGCAGACTGTATTGTCTACATGAACTATGCTAGAATTATTATAGTTTTACGACACAGAGTAAGGATTGGGTCGTACATGTAGCCCCATCACCCTAAACCCCCTTGTACCATACGATCAACAGATGTCGAATAAAACGAGACACCAGTTCTGGAGTGAAGAGTGTCGTCACAAATTAGCAGGCACTGTTCCCGCCTGCTTATCTGTGACGGCATAATTTCGCTTTCGTTGGATTTATCATTCGCAAATATATTTTTATATATACAACGGTATCCATTGGAATTTAGTTTTATGTTGTTGTTTTTTGGGGGGGTTTCATCGCGCATGATTGTGTATATTACAGCACATGGTGTAAAGGTAAATCTGTGATGAACATTTCCAACTGATGATATGTAGCTCCTTTCATCTGATAGAATTGTTCGAATGCAAGGGAATGGAGTTTTCTTCAGGTTGGTCAGTGGCTCCGTTGATGCGTCACTAAGCAGAATACCTTTGAAACCACTGTGACAAACGGACGAATTTCCCTATATGAGCAATGTAGCAAATTTTTGAAAAGGTTTGTCTCCCAAACCATAACATAGATATATTATTTGTTCTATTCGTGCTATTTTTGTCGTGTGTTGTTACGTACAATAAAGGCATGCCATAAATTCCAATTCGGGGAATAGGCTGTTACATGTATTCATTCTTTTATATAACTATCCCAAAACAACAATCCAATACGGAATAGAGAGGCTCAGCCTAGAATTGATCTCGGGACAATGTTAAAAAAGGTACATGTGTGTTTGGAGGACGAGAAATTGCACAACAGCAACAGCCGCACCAATTTTCTCTGACGCGTCCTTCTATAATTACGTTAGATGCAGTTACGTGTACAAGATACTTAAACAGGGGGGAATTCATCTCTACATCCCGCTAATTGGGTGGGTGTTTTACGGAGAAGTTTCATCCTTACTTTTACCTTTGTTTAATAAGAAAAAACAATAGATACAGTAACTGGAACGCTTACCAGTACCATGGTGAAAACAAAGTGGTGGGTATAGGCACAGTATGTGCTTTCGGCAAAAGAACCTTTTTAGTGCTGAAGCCGACTTCATGCCTATGCAAACAGGTTAGATCCAGGCCAGCCGCCAAGTAAATTGGCGGCTAGCCTGTAATTTAACCTGCTTGCTTATCTGAACTGGAAATAAATTGTCATGCTTAGTATCATATAATAATGCACAACCCACAGGCAGTGAAGTATTACTTCGATGATGACAACGCCGGTATGATTGTTGAATTCCATAGCGAGTCGTCAGTACCTAAGATGGCTGTCCCACGAAACAGTGGTATGCCAAGCATTATTTGAAGAGACATGCGGGGTTGTTGGTTTCATTACATTATCTTTATTGCAAATACAGTTACATTTCAGGGGGCCTCCGTGGCCTAGTGGTTAGAGTACAGAATTTGAAATCACATGGCCCCTCTCCGCTTGGGTTCAAATCATGAGAGGGTATGGATTTTCATGAGAGGCGGTCTCCCGACTGACTAACGGAATGCCGATGGTTCTTCCCGCCTTGACCAGCCCTTATGGGCAGTTGAGAACGGGGTCTTCCTCCATCATTAAGAGTCGGGCATCGCTACATAACTGAAATAATGTTGATGTGATGTAAAACCCATATAAAAAAAATAGTTACATTTCATATCAATACCCATATGATACAATTATTTCATGACAAAGAACGTTTAAGAGCATTTATGTTAGCTGAAGAGCAGAACATGTTAGAAAAGGTATTTTAACCAGTGGTTCATTTTCATGAGACTGACAAGTTTCAAGAGCGTCACGTGTTATACCTTTGTATATTTCGATACGTCTAATTCAGAGTCAAAATAGATTACGCGTGCAATTGGTTAACTAATCTTCAGCACGTACACATGAACAAGACAGTCTTGATAACAGAAAATAAATCTATCCTTGCATGTGTGTGTTTACGAATGTACATTTTGTACATAACAGAATAACATTTCAAAATAACCCATAACGTCACGAGCTTGTTGGATATACTACAAATGACAAAACGATGTGTATGCTGCCCCTGTATGTCATGTAACCTTAGATAGAGTTCTCTGAATAGAAAGTTTTCTTTTTATATTTACTTTCATTACAGGTATCGAGTGTATTTGTTACCCGATAAAATGGCGACATCGGAGATTGAGTTGAAGAATGAGTCACTGTATAGAAAATAGTGTTTGTATAAGAGGAAATTAAATCCCATAGTTTGGGGTTCAGATTTTTTAACTCATTCGAAGCTTTAAAATTGAGTCGCCAGCTTACGGAGATAAAAGTAAATTCCTATTAGCTAGAAAAACAAATGATAACAACCGTGAATTCCAACTATGTAGTAAAACGAATGCCATTTTCCCCGTGAAATTATTTAGAAACAATGAAACAATATGGATAATGATTATTCTTTTTTTGTCACAGTGGCGCAAAGAGTACAGTGGTTTTTTAATAATACGACTTTATAGTATATTGTTTTTATTTTATTTTCTAGTGTTTTTAGATCATGTTCAGTCAACGTCCTTTTTTACGACATTCGATAATCTTTTTGAGTTGCTTTAACGTCGCTTATATACGCATATGCTTGTATTCTTTAATGTCATATTGTCAAAGAGTACGTTGGGTTCTTTAATAATATGACCTTAAAGTATATTGTATTTCTTTTATTTCCAAATGATTTAGAGTATGTTAAGAAAACGTCTTTTTTCTACTTGTATTTCGAAAGTAACATTGTCAAATCATCGCTAAATAAAATATGTTTTCTTTGAAACACTTCATGCAGCAAAAGCACAGGTACCATCTTTAGTTTGGTGTATAAATCTTTACATTTACCGTCCAATAATACAGGCTTGGGAATCACGTGACCAATGTTTACGACCTTATGTCCGAACAAGATGGCCGCACCATGGTACTTTTGGCAATGATAGTCAAAGTGTGTACCCTCCCTTAATTGACCGTCATCTCTCCGTATCTGGTGGTATATGATAACCGATGCTTTCTAAGAGCGTTACGTCTTACAATCGAAAGAGAAATCGCAGTCGAAGACCAACTGCTTTGGATATGCACGCCCGTCGACTGCGATTTTTTGTTGTTGTAGCACCCGAAACTACTGGCCACTTGAATTCGAGCTGCCATTAGTACTATTTTGATTGGCTATTTCCTTGGTATGAAACCCATAGTCTGTCACACATGAAGTAAAAATCTTATCTCTTCTACATTTGGTAAGGCCATTCGTAAACGTGAAAAAACGAACATTTTTTAAATGACAAAGCGCTTATCTTCTCCCGCTGGGTGTCAAAAAATGCAAACATATCTCGCCTTCAGAACTTGTTAGAGATAAATTAGGAATGCGCACTACATTATCTCTGTTAAATTGCCTCGGTAGCAAGAGGTCAAATACATTATTAAAGCCAGGGTTGAGCTACCTAGAAATCTATTTCCTTCAATTGTATAACCTTTGTATGTTTACTCAGACGCTTGACAACGGTTAGATCGACAAGCGTTCGGAACCTTTTGCACCATTTGCATGCATTTACCTTGTGCATGGATCAGAAAACGGTGTTATATCAATCTTTGAGAATGCTCAGCTTAGAATGCGAATCCATTCGTTCTGGGTATTGCTTGGATGAGTCGAGAGCAGGTTTTAGTATCAACTCAATTAGATTCATGTGAATCCTTTCAGTTTTTCTTTAAATACCCCATACATGTGTTTTTACCTGCTTCCGCAGTATAGATATTGATTGACACACGCACGTGTACAATTATTGTTTAATTGTATGTACATATGTTAATAAATACAATTGTTTTATATATTCATTGTAATGGACGGAGAGCATTGCCATGCTCTAGTCCAATTTCGAAATAGATTGATGCTACGTTTGGTCATAATACTCGTCTGTCTCTTTAATTGACAACTGTTTTAACATCTTTGAAGTCTGAACAATGCCAATTTTAACCCCTTCTAAAATCAGTATACAGTTATATACTACAGTTATAAGACATGGGGTTAGCATATCATTTGTGCTATTAAGAAAGAACTCTTTATGATTAAAGTAGGCTTTGTTTTGGGGCTGCCTTTATCAATATGGTTTACTAATTCTGTTCCTGAGTGTGCACCAGCATGCATAGAAACGGTTTGTATGTTACAGGTAAAGCATACTTTGTTTAGTTTGTCTTTGTATTTCGATCCTAATAGGAAATTGTAAGCTGTTAAAGTAATGTGACAGATAACACTAATTAAAAGATAGAGGCACTCCTAGTTTAATTCGCAGACGTTTGATCTGCAAGTTTTGCTTGATTTAGAAGGGGGAATTAATGTCGCTAATATGGGATTTGGAATTGAGTTTTTTTTGTTAATCATTTTTTACGTCCTTTTTCTTTTAACCCATTACGAAACAATAACGATATTTAACCGCTTTGTTGCAGACGACTCTAGAAAACAGTATGGGAAAGGGAGAAATTACTCATAACGAGCAATTTCTCCTTTTCCCACAATGTCTTCGGCCCTTTCAGAAGATTATTTTCCAATTTCATCATGTTTTGAAAAATCGTCTGCAATCTCTTTCAATTTGGGACCATCGAAAGATTGGCATTTGGTAAAGGGTTAAAGAGGACCTGATGTACACTGAGTCATCTGATATTTATGACCGAAGAGGGACGATCAAATCAATGGCTATATAAGACCACTTGAAAGGCCATGCACGCATGCATATTCGAGTATTTTTTCCTCGTTAAATACGCAAGATCAAGGCACTGCTATGTATATTGCCGTTTTCAATCCTCATTAGCCTAATATCAAACGTATATCCCGCCCTTCATTCGTCTGCTCATCTACCTGGAAAGAATTTGTGAAAACATCATGAAAAAATGAGAATTTGTTTCTGTCAAGCTTTTTTAAATTTCCTTTGATGTTATATCTACGAATTCGAATTTTATTAAATTCTCGTTTCCTACTTGTTTGAATACCTGAAGTGTGCTCGGAACTATTTCTTTCTTTCTTTATAATATTTTTATATATATTCAAACAAACGAACAACAAGATATAGGGGGATACTGAGAGCTTTATTACTAAATATCTAACTACAGCTCTGAACTATAAGTATGCGCGCATTATATTCATAACAAAATACCAGCGACTCAATTGTCGTAATCATAAGCATGTCATTTAAAGCAACAAACATAATTATATTATATCATAAATCAAATGAATACCACCCCCACCCACCCCCACCCCCAATAATAAGAATACCGTGTGTGCTTTGATCCTATGCTTATATCCGTTTGTTTCTAACACCATTGGTGAATTCTAATCATCGGAAGCGATTTTAGATACATAACGAGAAACGTTCAATAGTGTTCGGATGTAATGAACTGTACTCACATTCAATGAATGAGGGCTCGTCAAGCGAAATATCAAAAGACAATATTACAAGCGCACGTTCCTATAAACTTAATCTCTTATCGTTTTGATATGTTCGAAAATCATAGGGTGTCTGGCACCAACTATCTAATGATGCTTGCTTTATTACCATCGCTTCGTTAGTATAGTCGAATGTCGTTTTCCATCTTATCACCATGCCCTCTGCGTCAAGGGTGTCTATGCATGTGTCTGTGAGTATGGTAGTGTTAGGGAATAACTTGCATGCTTGAAGGTTGCCGTGTCAATGATTTTTCAATGTTTTATGTTGGCAGCCCCTTGTGGAAAATGAGCTTTTTGAATGACTGGCTTTTGTATTAAGATGTTACACTACGATTCTGTCACAACTTCTCATACTTTGGTCGCTTAAAACAATGTTTACTTAAATGTATGGCTGCCTCCCGAATCAGTTTTCAAGTATCACATTGATTGGTTAAAACAATTCTTTACTGAAATATACATTATACAATATAAACAATATATTCTTTATAGCTGCTTCCGAACTGACTCATTGTTAGTTGTATCATTCCGATCAGCCACAAATAGGATCAAGAAGAAATTCTATAAATTCTGCCTGTAAAATGTCAGTATAGGCGTGGTTACGTAAACTTTGAAGTGTGATATTAAAGAGTTATTACATGTTACGGTCGTGTAATTCCCTTATAAAGAAATCATGTGTAAATGTTTTAAACGGGATTTGGTGGTATAGGTGGAATAATGGTGGCAGGGACTTGTTATTTGTGATATAAGACCTAGGGTTGGAGATCAATGTTGTTTTGGAAACATTTGGCAACGTTTTTTATTGGATACTGTATTGTATGAAAGAGTGCATATATACGTCATTTTAGCTATTTCAGAATTTAATGTAAACCCTGTGTTACTTCTATCGATGGCATGGATCCCATATTGACCTATGTATCAATAATATAACGATTTTTGATGTACCTCGTCATTTGCAATTTCCCACAAAAAGGCCTCGCTCAAACATCGATATATCCATGCATAATAAGTAATTGAGAATACAAGTTTTGTATCAGTTTGTGTCTTAACGTTTTAACTAAAAAGGATACTTTGTTCGTTATTTCGTTATAAAATTACTTTGTACTTCTTTTCACTTTAAGGCACTACCTCCCGTGAGTTGACTACAAATGCCATGGGTTTATTTCCGTTTCATTTTTTTTCACTGATTTCGCCCTATCGGGTTGAAGAGGGCAAAAAAGATGAAAAAAAGGCAAACACAAGGTTTTTTCCCTTCTTTCCCAGTTACAAATGGGAAGAATCGTTCTTATCTTTACTACATTCGTCACATGAAAAAAATCATTATGAACAAAGATATTTTGAATGCATTGGGAGCAAATTCTTCAGTGTTTTCGAGCGTCATCTATTGCAATGGCATATCGCGACATGGACAACTAAACCCTACCAAGTCCGTATTCTACCATTAAGTCAAAACCATGTCTATTGTATGATTTCATACTAGCTGAGGATATACCACAAAAGCAGACCATTTTCAGAAAATGAAGGAATGCTACATATAGGCATTTATCTGCAATAGTTTCTGAATGCAAACCAAACTTAAATGTGTGGTCGGACCTAAAGGTTTGGTCTTCCTGTACAAAATGAAAATTTAAATGAACATCACTGGACCGTTGCTTGTTACTTACTAAAGGGTTCTTGATAAAAGGACCCCTTATATGAACCCACAACAAAGGGGGCCGATGATTAAACACGACATGAACCGTTTTGGTTGCAGGGCTGACGTTGTTATTAATACCGGTCCTCAATAGCGCGGCATCGGTTGTGAGTCCGTCTTGATTTACAAGGGCTTACGATTCAAACATGATGTTTGTAAAATTTTACACATCGTTGAAATGACAAACGAAAGTCATCTATGCGTCTTTCTTCGAAAAAATATGTCTATGCAGTTCGGTATTGAATTGTGAACTGCGAACTTACTCCTAACTTCTCGAACATAGTAAACAGCCGTTTTAAAGTAGAAGCCATTCTTTTTTTGTTCAATATCGTTGGAAAAAATGTACGATACTCCAATCATTAAACACTGTCACTCGTCAATGGATATATTAGAATTTAATCGAGTACATGGGCTAATGAAGAAACACAAAGAACATGTAAGGACTCGCACAACTTGTATGGGATGTATGAACACAAGCGCTGGTGCCTTGGTCAGATTTGACAGCTTTTGTTCTAATTTTCGGACGGTACTAATACACTTTGCTTCGGAGAAAATAATTAAGACGATAAAACTGTCCATTTATTAAGATTTCTGAGAGTTAAATGGTCCAACTTGATGTTTCAACATATAACTAAAGATAAAAAAGACTTATCTTAATTCAGCAGTCTTGAAAAATTTGAAAAACAGTTAATATTTGAATCAATTGGAATTCATGATCTGCAAAGTAACAGGCATATGACTGTATAAATACAGTGGCCATAGTCAGATATTGGAAATTCTGTTGAAATTGACATAAAATCGTTCGTAATCTGACGATACCTTCGTTATCTGAACTCCCAAATTAATCATTTACCAAGACTTCCTATAACAGAGGATGGCGGTTTAGTTTTCCATGGTTACTGTTGAATCAGGGCTGAATGTTTTTTGCGACTCGGTTGAGCGGTTTTATTGAGGCATCCGTCATACAGTGCATATCTTACCGTGTTGCAATAACACTCCACCTACGAAAGTCTTCGTGAAATACCGTCTTGGATCAAACTAGGCAGCAACATTGTTAACCCTTTCCCAGACAATAACGACATTTTGGATCAAACTAGGCAGCAACATTGTTAACCTTTTCCCAAACAATAACGGCATTTTGGATCAAACTAGGCAGCAACATTGTTAACCTTTTCCCAAACAATAACGGCATTTGACCAGTTTGTTGCAGACGGCTTTAGAAAACATTGTGGGGAAAGGAGAAATTGCTCGTAACGAGCAATTTCTCCTTTTCCCTCAATGTTTTCTGCCTTATCAGAAGATTATTTTCCAATTTCATCACATTTTAAAATGTCGTCTGCAAACTCTTCCAATTTGGGACAGTCGAAAGTTTGCTGTTTTGGAAAGGGTTAACTGATCTGAGGCTACTCTTTCGGACTTCTCATTGTACATTTTATAGATATATTTTTACGGAAAAAGTTTAATAACCTCGAGGGATTAGATTCTTCATTATAATTAGCACATATGAACGGTGATGAAATATCTCGTGGGTTAAAATTCAACAAGAGTTGTGAGGAATGTGTCTCTTTTTACAGGCCCCGTCCTCTATAGAAAACGTTTAATGGTTATATAATGGGAACATAATTAATTTGATTGAAAAGAGGATCTTTACCTACACGTGGGAGTCTGTGTGTTTTCGTCTTCTTTCCCACATAGTCTAGAGGGTATAGAAAGACGACGAAAAATTTAATATCATATAAAACTTTCTTTCTGCTCAACAAAACGTGGTCGGATGTAACACCAGGAAAAAAGGTCTTATTCAGAAAAAATAAATAGCGTCTTAATCCGTCTTAATCCTTATAGTGTTGGAATAGACCTCATGCTTATAGAAACAGGTTGGATCCAGGCCAATCGCCAAGTAGATTGACGAATAACCTGTGATCTAACCTTTTTGCTACACTGAGTATCTTTCCCCATCAAAGTTAACCATAAAGTTAAGGTTAAGGAAAGCAGATTAGAAGAAAATGTATTTTTGAAAAATTACCCAGCATTCTAAGAGTTAAGTAACTCTATATATCATGCATCATGTAAAGCTTCTGTGTATCAGTTACGCAGTACTTCGGACGAGTATTCGCCCACGACGTTTTTAGAGGTTTCCGAAAGCACTCCGGGCACCTCCACAAACGTCTGGAGTGATTATCAATCCGAATTACAGCAAGTCTGTTTCACAGGCACTACACTCTGTGAGATAGTTATTTATTCTTAAGACATCGTCCCAACTGATCGAAATACTTTCACAAACTCGTGACTTCTTTCCCACATTGCCATGTCTCAATTGATAATAAACGTTAGGTTAGGGGAATGTGCGAGTCAGAGTATTGAACCCGTGGTTCCTGTTTTTCAAAATGAGTTTTTGTGACCGAGATATTAGGAAATTTAACACGGGGTCATTATTATCTTCTTCATGAGGGGTTCATATAAGAAAGTCTTCTGAATGACTAACGGACTGGTGATTATTCCATGCAATAGTGCCCACTGCTTCCCGACGGTGAGTCAGGGTATTGAACTCGTGGTCCTGTATTTCAAACTGGAATCACCACCGATAGGGCTGCTGAAGCGAACCCATGAAAACGTATTTGTTCTGATATACGTATTTAAACTTGAGTCCTTAGAATGCTTGATAATTTTCTAAAAATAGATTTTTATAGTATCTGCTTTCCAAACCCTTACTATCTGCTTAATTTTGATAGGGAAAGATACTCAGAGAAGAAAACAGGTTAGATCAAAGGCTTGTCACGAATTTACTTGGCGGCTGGCCTGGATCTAACCTATTTGTAAAAGCATGATGGAGTATAAGGTTTAAAGGTTTCCATGAGAGACCATCCATCTAAATCATTGCCTAATTGTCGATGTTATAAAGCCCGGCCTATCTCGGCTTATCAGCTTAACACACATTGCAGATGTATGTTTATAGTTCAGTGGTTAAATTTCTCCTGTTTTCTCAAAAACGTCGGAAACCCTTTGCATAATGAATAACGAGTGTTTTGAACTTCTGTCCGGCTTTAAACAGAGTTAGTCTTCACTGAATAACTATGGGGCTTTGGGGCCATAACGCCATACATATTTATGTAGCGATTGACCTCTTAAGGCTTCATTTTATGCTGAATGTACGAGTATGTTAGTTATTTCTGTATCGGTGCATCATACATGTGCATAATGAGAATCTGAGAATGAGTAATTACATACTTACAGCCAGAAATTAAGAAACTCATTTTGTCAAAACCAAAGATTTCTGTTAATCAGCGCAATGCCTTTAATTTTCAAAATGGATTCGTCGTAGTATTGCAAATATGATGTTGCCGTTTTAACGTTATCATTGTTACTTGCTTTAAATGTTCTCCAATTCGGACCACCAACGAACGCTCGATATAAAGGGTTCAATAAATTTGCCAATTTCATAGATATAAGTCTAGGTTTGCGTTCTCTATATAATGATAAAACAATCGAGTATTTCCTTTTAAATAGCTATATAAAGAGAATGATCGGGGGAAATGTATTCATAAGTGTTGTAAGTACCGTCATTCTTCATATAAAAGACCAATCTTAACAGTCTGTGAAAGATTATTTAGTCTGGAGTTATCTTATTTCAAGACCCACGTCACGTCACGCCAATTAATGGCGTCTATATTCACCCGTTGGTTGTCTTATGCGATTCCGTCTCCTTTTCCTTTGGTCGTTTTCTTTTCAAAAAAAAAGAATGAAAGCAAAATAGTCCATCTTTCTCTGAAACACAATCAATAACACTACCGACTAAAGATTATCTTTATGTGAGCTTTGCTAAAAGTTCTAAGTCGGTGTTCCTTCGTAAATGGCACTTTTTGTAGACATCAAGATAACATATACGCTTCAGTAGGATGCATTAGACTATCAAGTTACTAAAAGGTCGCATCCTATCTGATCCCAGATAAGCACGGCTTATTGCCATGCAGCTGGAACAGGTGAAAACGGTCCTAACGGCATCCATGAAAATTGTCAGCAAGATCCTGTTCAGTTCGAAAAGGCTGATTAACGTCAGATGAATTTGTTCGTTCTATACATTAGTGTATGTCATGTCGAGTAGCACAGCTTCATTCGAGAACGACATCAAGTAATCGACATACAAAAGGTTCCGGAGTTTAAATAAGAAAGAGAAACCAGCAAGCCCTACATATAAGTGGGATTTGATCCCTTGAAACATGTTTATTAAAATTCAATAAATGTTTAACAAGTGGTACAAGTCATATAACACAGCACGGTAAAGGTTTGGTCCAACTTTGAACTCATCGTCCATAAATGACAATAAATGACACACAATAGTATTTTATCATAGATAATGGAATTGTCTTTGATAACCTAAAAGTTGAGTTTGATTCGCTTTAATTAGAAATATGCAATAATCGGTTAACCCTTTCCGAAACAGTTACTAAATTTGACCACTTTGGTGCAGACGACTTTAGAAAACATTGTGGGAAAAGAAGAAATTGCTCGTGACGAGAAGATTGTTTTTCAATTTCATCACATTTTGAAATGTCGTCTGCAAACTCTTTCAATTTGGGACAGTCGAAGATGTGTTGTTTGGAAAAGGGTGAAGCACATTAGTCCCATATCATACATTGTGTCTGATCCAATTTGAAAGCACAAGTAGACGACAATAAATGCAAGAAAAAAAAAGAAAGTTCACAACGATATCGGGCTGAAACCAGTGTGACAAAAAGGAGAAATTGCTTGTCACAAACGAGCAATTTCTTCTTTTGTCATAATGATCTTCTAAATATTAAAAGGACGACATGGGCCAGGCTTTGAACTTGCCGTCTAATTAGGTTTCCAAATTTAACAAATCGAATAAGATTGCATAAGTCAATGTATCGATGTTACATGATTTGCCTTTACATCATTCAGTCAAGACTCTTACATTACGCATTACTAGCACATTTAAACATTACATGTATTACAAACATCGTGTATTAAATACAAATCGTAATTGGATACGGTTATGAACATAAATTATACAACAGTTATTATGCCTTGTAAATGTCTTTTTCGGAATTCTGTACATTACCAAGAAAGAGAAACTTTCAGCTGACGATATTGATAAAATATCGAATATATTTCTGATTAACGGTTTCATAAGTTAGGAGAAAAGAAATAATTTGGTTATAACATCTTAATGGGGAGACTATGTGTTTCTCATTTTGTTTTAAACATTGGTCTTTGGCAAGGAAAAGATCTCGCAAATATCGTGCGCTTTACATTAATATTTAACTTTAAATTAGAATACCAGAATGAGGTTTTTATCGAGACAAAACACCGCTTAGCCTATTCCCCCATCTTAAATAATGTGAGCGTCCCTAATTGATAGTTGAAGCAGACGACATTTACGAAATAAAACACTCATCTATTTTTATAAGTTTTAGAAAGAAACCTCTGTGACTAAATAAGGAATTGCTTGTCACAAGCAATTTCTTCTGTGTTCACAGTGTTTTTTTAAATTTGCTTGTTCACAGATGTGAAGGAATTTGAAAGTTGAAAATTATGTTTTCAAACCGCACAACTACTGTACTGTTATTTGATAGACACTAAAGAACCGTCATTGAAAGCAAACTCAGATCGTTTTTATTCTTTAAAATGTGTAAATAGTGTATTAACATGCATTTTAATCCAAAAGCGTTACATCACTTTTGAGATCCATCGTATATAATCTGTACATACTTAGATAAATTCACGCTTCCTGAATTAGTTATGCTTTCAATAACTTCTTTAACTTATAGCATATCAAACCACAATACAAAAACAGTATTGTTTCAGCTACATGTCATTTTAACTTTCAAATTGTCTCTTCTGTGAACAAACGCCTTTAATAACTGGCATAATGGGGTAATAGGTAACCTGCCAGCAGGTGTTAGGCCTCAAAATCGACATTGTTAGTTTTTGTCCCTACATAAACGTTTTAAGATAAACTCCTGCTTTACCAACGAAATATGTAATGCAGATGTGAAAATACCCCCCTTGCTCTAATAATTGATTTACTTTTCGCGTAAAAAATAAAATAAATATCCTGTTATCTTAGTCGTTCGTGCATCTAACGCATAGAACAATGGCGTCGATAAAATGTAGAACATTCGTTTATCTTAATATTGTCTTTTTTCATGCTATATAAGAGATTTTCATTTACAAATAGTGTATAATTTGTGTCAATGGTCAAATATGTGCTTTCCATATTGACATTGGTTCAGCCTAAACGTTATGATTTACAGCATAGTGAAATGTCGATTTATTGTCTTTAATGTGTGCTTACCAAAGTTATAAGATCCCCTTAACCCTTAAAGTGCTCTTAAACAGAATTCATGCATATGCAAACAGATTAGATCCAGGCCAGTCGCCAACTAAATCGGCGGCTGGCCTGTGATCTAACCTGCTTGCTACACTGAGTATCTTTTCCCGTCAAAATTAAGCAGTCAATTAAGGTTTTGGAAAGCAGCCGACACAAAAATATATTTCTAAAACTTACCCAGCATTCTAAGGCTTAAATATGTTGGACAACAAATATCATTAAATAGCAGGCAAGATGTGAGCGAACTATCCTTATATGGGCACTTCACATGGTTATCACATACTGAATGTTTATCATTGACTTATTTCAATTCAATTCAATCCAACACTTAGGATTTGTTTGACTAAATTATGCAAGGCGATTGGTTATCTAAATTTTAGACTTAACAGAAAAACCTAGCCGTTTGTAAAGAACCTAAATAACATACAATCATAGATTCAGTCATACTTATTTTAAAAAGTAAAGTATTGTAGGGTAAAACTATTGTTATAAAAGAAATAAATGCTTTTACGAGCTATTTCTCCTTTTCAAACAAGTTTTTTCGGTCATCTTGTAAGGGGTCAAATAAATAATTTGCCATTTTTCGGTCTAACTCGATGCTTGCTTTCCATGCAAGGTAATTAAAAATATTACCTTCTGTATTTATAAGTAAGTATTCTATTGGTAAAACCCCGAAGTACGTGCTTTCAATTTGCCGTCCGTTTTTTTACACTTGTGCCGTCCTTTTCCTTACACTATTTACAAATATATCAAATTGTAAGCGGCCCAAATCAAAGCAACAAATGGAGACATTATAGAAGTACAAACAAAATTTGTGTGTGCTTTGTGTGTTTCGGTAAACAACGTGTGTCAAAAAGAGAAATTGCTCGTAAAAACAACGTGTGAAAAGAGAAGAAACTGCTCGCGGAAACAACGTGTGATAAAAGGCGAAATTGCTCGTGACGAGCAATGTCTCCTTTTGTCACACGCTGTTTCTTGTTAGGCCTGTTGTTGGTGTATTAAAACGAAAATTATGACGCGAAGGGTTTTAACGAAATTAACCTTTTGATATATTCACGTATGCAAGTTGCAGTCTGCACAAATACAGTTGACAGACCAATTTACATGTAAACGAACTCGCGATATTTAAAGGGATACTTTCATCATTTGATTTACAACGGCACGGTGCTTTATTCTTATAATATATTAACATGATATAACCTTCATTAGCATTGTCACATATTCAGTCTATTATGTCTGAACCAAATTAAAAGAACCAGAAGGCGACAATTATTTAGAAAAAAAGATGTTCACTTGCAAAAAGAAAACAAATTTGACAACAGGAGAAAATACTCCAAATGAGCATTTCCCCGTCTTATTAAAATAGTTTCTAAAATCGTTATTGGCCGTATATGAAGGTTATGGTAAAATGTTAGATTTAAACATGGATATACATGTATGTAATTATTAGATTGAATGTCTCAGACCAGGGTGCGAGGCCTTTCCCTAAGTAGCTCCATATTTCACGCTGTAGAAGAATATGTAACAGAAACCGTCAAAATGACAAAACTGTATATTGACGAAACTATAACAAATAAGTTTATTTTTGTACCATTGAGTTAACAGACGAATAGGAAGACTGAAACGGTCTGCATTCGTAATGTAGTAAATTGATAATCATGTTGTATACTTCATTGGTGAAAAGAAAAACGTGTAAACAAACTTTGATATGTTTGTGAAATGTATATCAAACCACACTACAGGCGAGGATTGACAGTCGTTCAGTGTGAAAGCTCCCATGCTTGTTCTCTTTCAAGCATTGTTGCATATATAGCTATCGTTTATATCATAAACGAAATTGTGCACTAGAACAGGACGCATAAAGCATGAAATTATACCTCATCTATAAATTCATACGTGAATCTTAAAGATGCAATGGGTAATAAACATGATTTATGCTGATATGCCCCATTAGGCGGGTTGATATGAATGCAAATTGACAAGGAAAAGTGAATACAGTGTGTAGTTCTTCCCATAGAAGAGTTTTTATGCGATTTTTGTACGGGGAAATATTAATTCATAACCAAATAAAGCTCTAAACGTTTTTTAACTATGTGCATTATCGTATAAATCACTTGAACAAACATGTAATGTTTTAACAATAAGACTGTATGTATATAGGTTTAAACCCATGATTGCCTGAAAGACTCATGCATAATTTAATAATTGTGCATAAGTCATTTAGATTAAATGAAAAAGTCCCTCGTATTTGTCTGAACATCATATGTTGTTATACTCGCGCAAATTATTGTTGTTTTTTTATATGTTTGCAAGGTTCGAACTGGAAAAGACTCAACATCCACACACGATCAAATGCACTGGAACTTACTTCGGGATTTTATGATTAATCATTGTAATTCAGACCAGATAGTTTTGAAAAAACTGCCAATGGTCAGTCTTTTTTGTTTGACCTATCTTAATGCATAAACGTAAACAGGTTGCATAACGTGTCTGGTCGATTGCTTTGATTAGATGATGTTCCAATTATAAAAGTGCAAAGGAAAATCACTTAAGAGAAAAATAAAAACGTATTTTCCCTTTAAAGAGATACAACATTTATGAAGATTAATCGATTTCATCCTATTTGTGGTTTGAAACTAATGCGCATTGATTGTTATGTACACATGTTTAATTAATTAGATACTAATATTAACACTGATCGGGGTCAAACATTGTATGTACGTAATTTCTCACTAAAATCCTATGTTATTGATACTCAGTATAATCCTATCAAAAAGCCGTCTATTATGAGTATTTACAGTACAGGGTTTGGATCGGTACACGGAATGATATCAGTGGACGAAAGTTCTGTTATCCGAAACTTAACTCTTATAGTGCTGGAACCGAATCCATGCTTATACAAACAGGTAAGATCTATGCCAGTCGCCAAGAAAATTGACAACTGGCCTGTGATCTAATCTATTTGCTATTCTGTGTATCTTATTCAACAAAATTAAGCAGACATTCAAGGTTTTGGAAAGCAGACGACAAAAAATATATTTAAAGAAAGTTACCCTGCATTCTAAGGGTGAACTTTTACACTATAGACGTAGCTATCTTCTTTATTGACATAGTTAATGTTGACTTAATTAAGACTTATCATAATTGAATTGCGGACTATCAGTTGAAAAGGAATGTGTCACATTTGTACCATGTATATACCGTTTCTTGTAGACTGGACATTTGAACCATGCGATAGTAAATGACCTTGACAAAGAAATGATATTTTCAGAATAACCCGCATCGGAGCAGCCCAGTAAGTCATATTTATATAATACACAGTTTGATATGGTTAGCAAGTAACCTCTAGAACGCTGGGTAATTTTCAAAATACAGAGTTTGTGTCGTCTGCTTTCCAAAACCTCAATTATCTGATTTAATTTGTTGAGGAAAACTACTCAGAGTAACTGAAAGGTTAGATTACAGGCCATCTGCCAATATCCTTGGCGGTTGGCCTGGGTATAATCTGTTTGCACAAGCATGAAGCCGGTTCCAGCATCATAATGGCTAGGGGCGTATCTTAACAGTATTTGACTTTATCGTGTTGTTACTATACACAACCCATTTCCGTTTTTGACATATAATCGAAAAATAAGTCATAATTTTGTTTCCATTAACATCAGTGCAACAGTGTGAAGACATCAATAGGGACGCCATGTTGGCTGTATCTATCTAATCCTGACCAATGTGACAAATCACATTGCAGGATCCACAGGCTGCATTGTTATTTCATTCATTCAGCAGGAACTTCAAAATAGGATACTTTTTTGGACCGATCGTTTTTGCAGGCAAAGTTTGAAACAACGTCCTGTAGAATTGTATACCGGCACATATTCGCTTCTTTAGTTGTTAGATGTAGTGTGATTGAAAGACACTGGCAGGCAAAATACAATCTAATATGTGAATATTACATTTTATATACAAAGAATTGGACGTCTGTATGACAGTGGTTTCTGAGAGTTATTCGGCATCAAGCAAGCAGAGAAGCAGATTACAGCAAGCTATAACGGATAATTCGTTTGATCTTTAACCCCGGGTCGAATTGTGTGACTAATCCAAATTGAAAGAAACACCATATAATAAACAGAACCATTTTAAACGATGTTTTACAAAGACATTTTAATGAAAAGGCGATAAATGGCTTACTTCATTTTTTCATCAATCTTTTTTCATTATTTCTTCCTAATCGATTCATGAAATGCTTATAGAAAAAAAAGAAATGTCCAGTTTATAAATCGATAGAAGTCTTACATCAGAAACCCGATGACTTTCATAAAAAAAAACAGTTTGTTGTACGTAAACGTAGTAGACATACATGGATCTTCGAGCAAATGGGGACCTGACAGAGTACTTCATTTGGATTTTGTGAAAGACCCAAAAACCTGATGAAGCATTGTGAAGAAATAAGACATCACTCTCGGCGAGTAATTTCTACTTGTTGTCAAATTGTTTTACAGAGCCGCTTGATGCATGTGTCTTTTGGGCAAAAAAGTTGAAAAAAAGGATCAATTCTGCTTCGTTTCATCTTTCTGGACTTAGTTAAAAAAAAAAATGATGTGAGTTGCCTTGCGATTCATTTTTCAAAGCTTTTCCGTTTCTACCATGATCTTTATCCATATATTATTGTACACTTTAATTTTATTTTCCCAATTGTGTTTCCCTTTAAAACGTAATACCTGATATAGTAACATTTTGATGTAATAGCCTTAAGAAACCTCTGATCAAAGAAGCACTCAAGATGAGCCATCACGTCAAAATGGTTGTAAACCGTTACCTTCACCCTCATAGTGCTGGCACTGACTTCATGCTTATGCAAACAGGTTAGATCACAGGCCAGCCGCCAAGTAAATTGGCGACTGGCCTATGATCTAACTTGTTTGCTAGTCTGAGTATCTTTCCTCATCAAAATTAAGCACGTATCTATGGTTTTGGAAAGCAGGCGACACAAAAAATCTATTTTTTGAAAATACCCAGCGTTCATAGGGTTAAGCAAAGTATTATGTGTTTTTTTCTCTTTTTTATCGTTTGCTGTGGTTTTCAATTTGGACACATCACCAATCCCCATATCGGGGAATAGGGCGATATGAAAATATATCTATGCAAGTTATAGTGGCTGATCTGATTTGATACCTTATACAGAGACCAAAAACTTATTTTTTTTTCATGACACATATAAATTTAATTATGATATGTTTCAATAAACCTCTGTACAATAACAAATATAAATAACAGTATGTTTTAATGGAAAGCAGTATCACATTTGTCTACCTGCCTTAATACATTTAACATTCGCTCTTTTAAAATTTTGATATTTTTAATGGGAATCTTCGGTAAGTGTCTATGTAACGGCTCGTTACTCTCGAATACTGTGTGAAGCACATCTCCTATATTGTCTGAACTGACTAATTCACGGATTCTATGAATCGTTCCTTCCCGAAACACGCACAAAGCACCGAGAAGTGACTCGTGATAAATGGAATACTTGTCCAACAAACGGTATCCGTGGAATAAACCGGATTCGTTGTCAATGAAAACGAGGCTCCCGCGAGAGTCCCTTTCCAGATTGTGAGCTGGCTTGCTCATCATTTTGTCATTCCACTGCATATTGAACAAGTTATTGACTACACGATCTAAGTTCGCCGTGAGATAATCGAATACGATCAGGTCCGACCACTGGAATAATTCACATAACGAAGTCACTCCGCCATTATTGCTGGAATCCCGGATATTATACATGCCGGCACTATTTTTTACGTCCTTACCACGGAACGTCCGTGATAGATTCCGAAACTCGACTGGAATGTATGCTGGGGAAAGGTTGTCTACCCACTCCGATATCACGAGCGGTTTCTCCTCCGACCACTGGGCATTAGCAACTTCCTTGCCAACCATCCGCCACAGGTCCAGGTTCGAGTCAGCTAGATGCAGTGTGGAGGGCACCACGTTGTTTATACCGAGGAGTTTACTGAGATAAAAAGAGTAAATCTCCCCCTGGATCTGATCAATATTCAGTCTGTATCGCACACACGCTCTCGTTGAGTCCAGAAATTGTAACTTCCGGTTTTGCATTCTACCACATCCGGCCTCCATTTTCACGAATTTTCCCGTTTTCGCTTTGGAACTCCATGTTTTGTATTCCGCTTCGCTAAATCCTTTTGAACAAGATGTTTCGACCCCAGGGCCCCAAAAGATACCGTTCTTAATTAAATCGGTTTCATAGGGCTTAGCATTGGATGAGGACTTGTTTTTATCATTGTTATTCAGTTCATGTTGACGAAAGCCCGTTCTATCGTCATTTTGGACTCGGCCACCATTATCTGTACCTCCTCTAACTACTCCAGTGTCCCCTAATTGTTGGCTTAATCCTCGTAGACGGGTATTCAATCTATAAGTATCATTAGCCTTGTTTACATTGTTATCCAGCACTAGTCTGTGACCCTCGGGGTTCACGTAAACCACCGAGTCCGAATTACTTCCCTTGTGTTGACGGAGTTGCCGCGGCCCATTGTTGTTGTTGTTGTTATTATTGACCGGGTCACTAAGCGGATTGTCCCCGGGAGTTTTAACAACCATAGACGGATAATCCCCGCTCGCTAAAGCGGATTGAAGGATTTGTTTGTTTGCTGATCCCTCGGTGAACCGTTCGGATTTCCTTGCGTGTGTATTGTCCCGTAACACTGCCCCCTGTCGACCGTCCGACTCCCGCATGCTGCCAGTGTCGCGGTCCATCAGGCCCGGTTGGGCCGCCCGCCGTATTCTCCCCGGGGATGGGTCGTCGTGGAGCGGGGATGCGGGCAGTGTGTTGGCCGGCAGGTGGATGAGCAGGCCACAGAGCAGCCCGAGAGTGAACCCGATACCCATGATAAGTGTGTAGGTCAGGACACGCATGAGTTATACACACAAATACATGGATAACGTTCGGGGTATCAAACTGTCCGGGATTTTATTTTAATGAAGCTGAACTTTCTATGTATACACTATTTAGCATTCAGAGGTTTTGTAGTTTTCCTTTTAGGCTATACGCTTCACGTCTCTAATCCGTTGTAATCCCAGACCGCTCTGTTGAGGTAAATCCTTTTGGATTTGTTAATTAACGGTTCAAAGATGCGGGGTGTTAATTCTCTTGGTCGATACAAAACTTCACTGGCCTGAGCAAATCGTTTCTTCGTAGCTTATGAAGTCCCGTGTAACACCTGCAAGTAAAGAAGGAACAGTTTATTAGAAAACTGAACAAAATTTCATATTGAACATACCCTTACAGTTCTCGAAACTATCCCGTTTTTCATACAGTGTTTTTGTTCCATCATATTGGCTCCCTTGAAGGAAGAATACCCATAATCCACCATTCTGAATTTCTATCCTTTGTCGGATTTCTTCGTTTCTTCTCGGTATACATCGGTCGGGGTCGGAACTATTCGGTACAAAACGAATAGTTCCGGCTCAGGCCGATATATACAGAGAACGACAGAAGTAATCCGACGAATGACATAAATTCAGAATAGCGGATTATGGGTATTCTACCTTAAACTGATCTGCATAAAGAGGTGTCGTAAACCACTGTGAAAAGGTGTGATCTTGCTCGTTACGAGCAGACTCCCATCTTGTCAAAGTAATCTATATTAGTTATCAGAAGGAACGATTTTCTTTAATAGTTATAGCTCTGCTTTTGTTTCCAACTTGAATCAATAATCAAACTCCAAATCATTCAATGGCAGAAAATTAGCAGACTATTAAGTAGCGAATAGCATTTTCTTTTTTCAGAAAAGAAAATTATTTAAAAATATATCTTACAGTTAATAAAACCCCATGGAGTATATGGGTAAACGACTTTCGTCTTCTTTATTATCATTTATGATTACTGGGTATGCATATATGGGAAAGCAAATTCGGCTTAGCATGCTACAGGCATAGAATTCATTAGAGGAAATAACAATCAGTTGTTTTTCGGGTTCAGGGTCCCACCATAATTTGGTATACAAGTTACATTCTTACGGAAACAAGTTTCAGAAAGTTGAAAAGAAAAAAAAAGCAATAAAATTGCATGGTGGGTAATGTGTTTAATATTTTAGCTCTTAGAATTGAGGGTAAGGGCTCTTCAAAACACGTGCTGGAAAGCTGCTTCCTAACAAAAATTAGTTTTATTGACGTTGAAATACAAATATAATTCAGTACATTATAATCCTTTTCTGAAACAAAAACTACGTTTATCCGTTCATGGTGGCGTTAACCCTTAGAATGCTGAATAATTTTCAAAAAATAGATTTGTGTGTTGTCTACTTTCCAGAACCTTAAATAACTGCTTAATTTTGACGAGGAAAATTACCAAAAGTACCAAACAGGTTAGATCCCAGGCCAGTCGCCAATTTACTTGGCGGCTGGCCTAGATGTAACCTGCTTGCATAAACATGAAGTCGGTTCCAGCACTATAAGGGTTAATTTGCGTTTCTCTGTTTTATCGTTGATATATCATTACATATTATTATGGTGAATTGATGAAATACCATTATAGATAGTATCGAAGTTATAGCATTTTATCATTATCATATAATAAGTATCTTTTTTGCAGGAGAATGGATAAAAGCAAAAAGAAAGTGTGGTCTTTTGTACATGACGGTGTGGATTTGTCAAAAGAATAAGTGTGCTCCAAGGCACTTTTGGTTTATTTATGATAATTATACGTCTTGTATACTTCTGAAGTATCATCAATGCTTTTATCAAATAAGTAAGATCACATGCTTGTTCTGATCTGCAGCAGGCGAGATTTAAAACCATTTGTGTAACAAAAATATTTACTCATATGAGCATGTTTTCCTATAACACATAATTGCTTTTCCAAAGACAAATTCTTATATATTTTAGCAACATCTTTAAATTTCATTTCGATTAAAATTTTGTCTTGATACAGTTTCAATTAGGTACAATGCAGAAAGAAAATGCTTGGTTAGAAAAGAGTTCTGAAATGATTCCCCGGCACTAGTGAGCTACTCGACAAAACAGCTGCCTGATTGCTCTAGACACTTCAGGCACTCAAATAAGAACGGGTGTTTAACCCTTTCCCAAACGCCAAAATTTAGTCTGTCCCAATTTGAAAGAGTTTACCGACGACATTTCAAAATGTGATGAAATTGGAAAATAATCATCTGAAGGGTCAGAAAACACTGTGGGAAAAGGGGAAATGGCTCGTTACGAGTAATTTCTCCTTTTCCCACAATGTTTTCCAGAGTCGTCTGCAACAAAGAGGTTTAATGCCGTCATTGTTTGGTAATGGGTTAATCCTTTACCTAACAGTTTTGGAGTTTTGTGTTGTGGTGCGGACTTTAACCTTTAGAATGCTGAGTAATTTTCTAGAAATAGATTTTGTGTCGTCTGCTTTCCAAAACCTAAAATATCTGCTTAATGTTGTTAAGGAAAGACACTTAGAGTTTACTTGACGGCTGGCCTGGATCTAACATGTTTGCATAAGCATGAAGTCGGTTCGAGCACTATAAGTGCTGTAAGTTTAAGTAGCCATATTTCCTTCACTTTGCTTCAACAGTTTTCATTCTTATGAAAGATTGTCGCTATATCATCTCTCAATTCCATTATCGTCTGCAGATTCTTTCAATTTTCGACAATAAGAGGTAAGTCGTCTGGTAAACTGTTATAACGATGAATAACGGGTCCATAAGTGTACACTGTCAGTACCCAAAGTGCTTCGTCGCGTTGACTCTTAACGCTTTCACACAGAGTAATAACGGTTTCAAATTGAAAGCAACCGAATGCAAAACTACTAATATTCAACTTAAAAACCATTTGTTGTATTTGGTTGAATAAATGTGGCAAAAAAAACAAATTGCTCATAACGAACAACTTTCCCCCGTGTTATAATGGTGTATGATGATGATATCTGAAGCAGATTTGTCCAAACGACTGTATGCACAGGGATGGATCTTTAGATGAATTGGCGTAAAACTTTGTCGTATGCATTCCGCTATCGAACGGTTCGTGTACATTGTTGGTACTGACATGATTCGAAAAATGAAAAAAAAAAGAAAAAAAGAGATCACTGTATAGATTGCATTCAACAAAGTCCTCAAACAACTCAACACGACACAGAATTAAAACGTCTTATTGCTAGTCGATATTTCCAGAGTGCTACTATATAAACCAATGCGAACATAGATGGAAACTTTGTTGATCACTGGGTTAGGAATCTTTTTCTTTTTTTTTTCGTATTCTTATCATTCTAATTAGTTCTTATATTTTTTTCAAGAATTATGGCGTTAGAGTTTTAACAGACTTTGCAAATCGCATATTACATCTTTTAAATGGTAATATAATTACACATCGTGTGTGTCTGTGTGATGAATCGAAAGGTGACTTTTTATCAAATAAGATCGCTATAAATGTTCATAAATAAAGACAAAAATACATAATTAGATGAAATAAAGGAAAAAACATTAAATGCATACTAATATCATAAAAACTGACATATTTGATGAATTTTAACCTTAACATGCTCAATGCGGTTAAGAAAAAATGACTAAAAACATATCCAATCCATTTACTTTCGTAGCTGGTGTTCGCTTTAACATTGTTTTATTGCAACAAGACAAATCACCGTTTGAGTTAAGAAAAATCAACCTTTTCGTTAACAAACCTTAACCGTCATACATCCTTTATTCAGGTAGAGTACCCATAGTACGCCGTTTTGAAACTCTTTCTTTCATCGGATTACTTCGGTCGTTCTCGGTATACATCGGTCATTGTCGGAAAAAAAATCGCTTTACACCGAATAGTTCCGACAAAGACCGATGTTTTTCGAAAATGACCGAAGTGATTCAACGAAATGAGTTTGTGAATGACATGTTTATGTTCCATTTCACTCTAACGTGTATTCTGATTTTGTTTTGATATTCAGTCACATGTAATTACATATAGTAATCTGTGGAAATAAAATGAAAGATACATACAACAATCCATTACCTTTTAGACATACATACATATACACACCTTGATTGACTGTCTATTGCACAGTACTTAATTGTGACAGATAGACTTGTGTTGTTTCATTTTTATTTCAAGTCGTTTTATTGAGAGAGGGTTATGTATTTTCTTGAAAGTATATAAGCCGTTGTGATGAAAATAGAACTAACTCTGTGCGTCCTATAATTTTGCTTGCTTTGGGGTTGTTCTTTGTTTTATTTTCTGTGTTTATTTCAAGGACAAATTATCTCTCTGAGATATGATGTGTTAATGAATCAAAGGTGGGAATAAAAGACAATGAGCCAAATAACGAATTAACGGCAACGAAGAAACTTTGGGCTTGTAAAAAAGCCAAAGCGAGGATGTAATGCATAAAAAAGAGAAGGAACGTGTGTGTATTTGGTAAAGAATAATGTGAAAGTCCAAAATAAAACACTCTGGAAACAGAGAGGGCTGGTCGGTTAGAGGCTTTTCTCATTTCGTAGCAACATTTCAAAAACTATTATAAAATAGACCCGGAAATTCTGTTATCATTCACATGCTGGTTTATATTGCCTTGTTAGATATATGTCTCGTATTAAATTACCACTTGTTTCTGTAACAAGAACAGAGTGAAATAAAGGAAATTGAAAAATTGGTTAGCTCTGAATTTGGACGGGCCAACAGAAATCCGACTAACTGAGTGGGTTAGGCAAGGGTCGGTTTTGGGGTGACCTGCGACCACGCCTACTAAACCACGAAAAGATGGTGATGAATTAGAATTGAAAGGCTTTTAAAGCGTTATTTATTAGCGCTTTCGTTTGAAATCCCCAATACGCAAATATATCTGTCCTTATATTCTTTTCTTTTTCTCGTAATGATTTTTTTTTAAATCTTGCGTAATTGAGGTAATAAATGTTTATATGTAACTTTCATTGGTAAGAATTCCAGGTTTTCTATTTTCAAATTCATCATTTGACCGTTGTAAACACTATGTTAACCCATTATCAAACAATAACGACATTTGACCAGTTTGTTGCAGACGTCTCTGGAAACATTGTGGAAAAAAGAGAAATTGTTCTTAACGAGAAATTTCTCCTTTTGCCACAATGTTCTTGCCCTATCAGAAGATTCTTTTTCAATTTCATCACATTTTGAAATGTCGTCTGCTTACTCTTTCAATTTGGGACGGTCGAAAATTTGGCGTTTGGAAAAGGGTTAATCTAAGACTGTTTAAACTCTTACAAAATTAGTGAAGAATATAGATTTTTAAAACATTTATATCTAATGTAGAAACATGAAACGTTCACGCAGTTTTTCGGACGTACAATGGCTGGCGAAGTTTGCATCTATAGGTGTCCGAAATATACTTGGAGGTTCTATGCGAAACGCATCTAAATGGATTTTTATTTTTCTGTTTTTCAGTGTATAACGATTTTAAGCAAATGTATGTGTTATGAACTCTAAAATACATCATGTTTTATCCTTTTGTAAATATACAAAGCACACTATATCAAAAGATAAAATAAAATACAGATATATATTTACCTACAGAGACTTTTGTGTTGGTTTGTTCCAATAACTATATCGCAGAATAAATATCACCAGTTAACGATTTATAATTTAAAACTCTTGTAATTCACGTTGGTAGATCTCTAACGCAATATGAAATCGAACTAGGATACCCTTATATATCGAGGATAACTTTCCAATGACATCATGTGAGAATGGTAGTTAAAATGTGTTCAAACCGCGAATTAGCCCTCCCTCCATTTTGACAGGTGATCTCGACTGGTGTGGCAAACCGAGGCAAACTGTCCAAACGGTCTGGATGTTTTACACCGTTTGACGTGAACTGACAATGCGAGATTGATTATCTTAAATAGTTTTTGATTTAATCATTATTGACATTTGGTTTTGGAAACTGAAATGTATGTGTTTACAAAGTATGTGCTTTAACACGTGGTCTATATGACATGTATAAGGTATATGGACGAGACAAATAAGTTTGAGAAGCGTCTAGCACTTGTGATCTGAACTCATGAACTCCGACAGTCTAGCGGGCATCTTTAAAACAGTTCTTTAGGTTAAAATAATGATTTGCTGGTTTTATTTGATTTGCAGTCATTCTACTTACACCAACCGTTGGAGTGAAGAACTATCGGAAAACAATTCACGTTAAAGACAATTCTGAGTAAATATATTCATCTTGAAATAGTTATGGATTATGTAGCGAGAAATGTTATTTTCAATTTATGATATACATTGTACTTTCAAACAACCATCTATCATCAGTATATGTTTGTCACTTTGACATCTATTTGTACTTTATGAATGTTGTAGATGATGTACTTTGTACATGTCTAATTAAAAATTTGTTCTGTTGTGTTCTAAAGAACACTGAATAAGAAAAAGAAATCATCATATAAAATGGAGAAATCTTTCACGATTTCATTTCATCGAGTCTTCCTTTTTCAACCAAAAACTTTTATATGGTAGCGAAAGATTGCCGTAAACGTATGCATAAGTCAACATTTGGTGTTTGAAATTTGTATTTCATATGGTGTTGGTTAGAAATTATTGTGATTTAAGGAGAAATTGCTTGCTAGTCACGTTGGTTTCTTGAGACGTTTGATACAGCTTCGTTAAAGCGTTGAAAAATGAAGATAATGTGGTCCATACGGGAAAACGTCATCTGCATGTCTCAGGAGAATATGTTTTCAACGACCAATCTTAAAGGAATGGTTGATTCGCTGTTAAATCTTGACAAGTCTTTTTACAGGACAAACGTCTTGGGGAAAGCTTTCACTGGCGATTATGGCACGGAATCCACAAATCATTGAGCAGACAAAAGTCACTGTTAAACGTTATCTTTACCTCAGTTTATCAGTGAAGTGAATTAAACTGATTTAAAAAGAAAATATATTTAGATCGAAATTCGCAGTTCCAACATGAAATTTCTCAATCATTATGAGATTACAGCAGTATATTTATTATTTTGTTAGAGTAGTTTCTGAAGACATCTGAATAGAATGAATCAAAATGGGGTATTATGGTGCAAGTGGTTAAAAACTTTTCTCTTATAATGTACACGTTGATTTAATTCTCATTGTAAAAACATAAAAACAAAACTTTGACAAAGACTTGATTTAGCCTTACCAGAAGATAATCATATTTTTGTCAACAGTCAATCACAAAAATGTGTATCTAATGAAACAGGGGTCCATTAAAGGCACTTTCCAAATTGGAAATTTCTTTAAAATCATGCAGTTTTCCTAGAAAACCAAAGTCACACCATCTTTTTGGCTCGATTCAGCAATATGATTCCAAACGTCAACAGGCCTAGGCCTCTTCCCAATTTAATGAAGAAAGTCCTGTCTAGTGATCCTTTCACTTTGGGCCAGTCTCAAAGTTAAATATGCATTAAAGGGCTAGAGTTGATATAGGTCAACAAGATATACATTTAGACTGATGTAAACATGGGACGGGGTTACTGCGTATGCTGTTTATTGTTATAAAAGTATAATGTGTTATGATTGATGTTTTAAAAAAACTTCTTCAAACGATGTTTTATCGTATCCTTGTCAGTGAAAGGATGCTTGTGTTTTAAAGTTGTTTCTTGGGATAGTTTTCCAGGCGGAATTCCGACTCGATTGCTTATCAACACCACGAAGTAAACAGCACAATATAACCAGAAAATAACAGTTGAAATGGTTTAATAACGGCAATTTATATCTAAAAACAACGTCTATAAAGTGTATATGTATACAATGTACACAGAAAGGGTAAGTTATGATAAAACGAAATTAGCAGCCGCTATCAAAGTTACCATACTTTATGGCAATACTGCTATGAATATCTGAACTATGAAAGCAGTCAATGGCTTTGATAAAGTATTGTGCATTCCTGGTGAGGAAATACCAGGAGCATTGATAAGTACACTGTACACTTTAATATTATGAATTATTACCGTAAACACCAATCAAGCAACAACAAAAATAACTTAAGTACGAAACGGGACAATTCTTATAACCCCCTTCACTAATTCATACACAATCTACATATAGGTCTGCACGAAAAGATCCTTAAAAAACTAATTGTCCTATATGAAATACGACTTCTTTGTTGTAGAAAATAAAAGTAGAGCTTATTGTGACAAAAGAAGAAATTGCTCATCACGAGCAATTTCTTCTTTTGTCACAATAACCTCTGTAATTGTCAACATATATCATTCAATTTGAGTATACCAGTACAACTTTGATTCAGTTACATAATATTAAATCGTTCAAAAGTTTATTAGTTAACATATACATGTACATGTTGATGCTTACATATTTACATATCATTAAAGAACTTATTCAAAGCCGACGACACATATAATTAGAGGACGATTGATAACCCATCACGCACATACTTGGAAGAGTTTCCCATCATGCATAGTATGTGATGTCTCTAGTCAATACTTAATCTTAGTTAAATTATCAGTTTAGCAAGGCATCGATGGCTATTTTTACACTTTGTCATCATGATTTCTGATAAAAGAAAATTAGAACTTTTGTTTTCTTATTTCAGAGCAATGCCTTTTGTTAAGTCGAATTGTATGTATGAAATGACACTATTTTCATTGTTATGTAGTTAATTGTATTTTAAGAACAATGAGCTAATATGCTTAAGTTCTAATAAAATATGTTCTGTTCTGTTCTGTGTTTTGTATTGGATGTATCTTTTAGACTCTATAATGTTTAGAAGCGATATTCCATGAAAGCCAAATATATGGAGTCTTAACCTGAAAGTTATCCACATTGTTTATCATTAGAGTTATTATAACTTTTATAATAACGATAATGATGATTTATCTTATCAAAACATTAAACGGTGTCATCAAAATTGTCACTAATTTATCATCATCATCATTTTTGCGTTTATCCTTACGTATTCCCTTTTATTTTCTATTGTTTATACATTGTGTTACCATAACCATTGTCATATAGGTAAATAGAGGCTTCCCTTTAATAAATAGTCTTATCAGCTAGGTCTATGGATTTGAAAGCATGTATACATTTAGTCCGAATGATCCAGACGTAAATATTTCATTCTACATTTAACGTTTTGAATCATCCGAGTAAGTATACAGTATAAATGTGTAAAATTATGAAGTTAATAAAAGGTTTTGATTAAAGAGTGACACTTCTATGTTGAAAACCGGGAAAGGAAACCATTTTGACAAAAGGATAAAATGCTCGTTACGAGCATTTTCTCCTTTTTGTCGAAATGGTTTATCGATGGTTTCCGCTACATGTGCATTGAACAAATTCTAACCAACTCTTTACATTCCTCAATTCCTCTCATAATCTCATATTGCTAGTGAGCGCGCGATTCGTCCCAATTCGACCATTGTTATGTGAATTAGAACACTCCAATATTTGAACAAAACCAAAAGAACTAGAATGAAAAGATACTGCGTGTAGGGAGGGGATCCAAATGTGCCGGCGGTATTTTTTTTTTTTTTTTTTTTTTTTAATCGAAAAGGCAAGAGATTCAGAGCGTTCATTCGCCCAAATGATTTCAGATTTGAATACATTCAACGAAGCATTGCTATGTATCCAAATGAGTTTAGATTGATACTTTGGGTTACTGTTTGAGGGTCATTATAGGCTGCCTTCCTTCACCCACAATCATGTATTTAATTCAACAATTTTGGACAGGTTACATTAATCGTAGCATACGTTGGTTTTTGATAACAAATTATAGGATATTTAAGCTGCCTGTTTTACAGATACGTGTAGGTTTGGAAGTAAAAACTTAACTCCTTTGTAATTGCGCAACAGCTGTATTGTTTCATAATGCGAATTGAAGTATAGTCATTATAAGCAGAATATGTTCTTATTTAGGTATTTAGAGACTGTATGCAGTGAACTGATTGTAACAGTTTTGGAGTTATGTGATTAACCATATATAGACTGTACACAGGTAGATATAGTGACACATACCGAATTAATTTTGCTCCCAATAGCATTTTTTTAATTGTTTATGGTGCACCAGTACAAACATTATCTTGTTTCAAAGGCATTTCGTTCCGAACTTTCAATTTTTCTAATACGTGTACAAGCAACTTTAACTGTGGTATTCATCGAAAGTACGTGAAGGGGACAATTATATGGCATGGCAAAAGAGATATTTTAATGTGATGGCTGATATAAACAAAAAAAGTAATGAAGTAGTTTTTCATCACGAGCCATTCCTCCTGTAGTCAATGTAGTTTCTTAAGTAAGATGAAATGAATTAGTTAAGTGAATATGTATGAAGAACAGGGTTAAAGATCAGGGTTACTTGATGAAAGAAGTCTTGGTTAGGCAATTGTAATTGAGAGGATGGTTAAAAGTGTTTAAAACTAGTGAACTGGGTACCGTTTTACTAAACAGTTTACGCTTAAGATCTGCGTAAGTCTATAACAACAATTCCTCTTATTTTAATATTGGATGAAGCAATATTGCAAAGTAACACATCATTGGAACCGTCTCTCCGAGACGCTTCCAATGATGTGTCACATTGCAATATCGTACTATAATTGAAGATACTATCTATGTTTATCAGTTATGACTTACGCAAATATTTTCCGTAAGTTGTTTAGTAAAACGGTACCCTGCTGTACATCAAATCTTTTTAAGTTTTAAGCAACCATAGTAAAAGGAGACCGAAACGTGATGTTTGGAAAACAAACAGTGTATCAAGGACGCCAGTCGCTCAGACAGCTACAGTATTAGCTTTATGAAAGATTTGCGTCCTGCATTAAGATACAGGTATCCCAAATCTAAATGACTTTTCATGTTCTGTATAAGAGCAGTTGTTTTTAATAAGAATGGTTGTATTTTCAGGACGAATGTTTGGTAAAGCAGTTATATTTCATAACCCGCTGTCATATAACACGAGAATTACCTTATCATAAAGACGGTGGTAAAATTGACATCCAGACAAATGACTCATAGATATGCAGGTAACTAAGAGAATCTGCAATAGATAGAATTAATGGCCACTGCTGAGGGAATTGGTTAACCCTTATAGTGCTGGAACCGACTTTATGCTTATGTAAACAGGTTAGATCACAGACCAGCCGCCAAGTGAAATGGCGGCTGGCTTGAGATCTAACTGATTTGTTACGCTGAGTACCTTTCCTTATCAAAATTCAGCAGATATTTTTTAAGTTTTGGAAAGCAGAGGATACAATTCTTTTTTTAGAAAATTACCCAGCATTCTAAGGGTCAATGTCTTTGTTAACGTTATTCACGTATTTGCGTTCTCAATTTCCCTTATAGCATGTCTCTGTTAGGCTAAAGGGTGTGTCCCATTCACCTTAACCCATCAACAAACAATAACGACATTTGACCAGTTTGTTGCAAACGACTTTGGAAAACATTGTGGGAAAAGCAGAAATTGCTCTTAACGAGCAATTATTCCCTTTCCCACAATGTTTCGTGTCCTAGCAGAAGATTATTTTTCAATTTCATCACATTTTGAAATGTCGTCTGCAAACTTTTTCAATTTGGGACAGTCAATAATTTGGCGTTTGGTAAAGGGTTAAACAAGAAGGAGTAATACACGGTAACATAGCTTTAATTGGCCTTTTCAAGATACAGTGACCCAGTCATAAGCATTTTTCCTTTTATCAAAGTAGTACATATAATGTATTTATCCATTTATTTATTTGTTTATTTTGTAACGTCTGCCTCAGTTGTATAAGAAGTTACTATTCTATAGAATAGTAAATCTTTACAGAGACTGTATAATGTATTAAGTTTATCTAAGTCGTCACTCTCATCTTATATGTCTATCTAATCTGGCTTTTTATGTAAATGTATAAGTGGTAATGTGCATGTCATTTTCGTAGCATGCATGCAAATTTGAAATTGTGATAACTTTGATCCTATGTGATTAATTTTGAGATAAAATTGTTATGTTATGTTATGTATTGAAAGTAGTCTATTAGAGGCGAATTAGGATTGACTATACATAGAAATCATGTAAGACAGAATCTTTAACCAGCGATGTCATTCGAATCTAGTTACCAGCAGGGCTTTACTTCCTTGAATTGGAAAGAGACATGTGTCAGTTCATCTTGGAAATTCGTATCGCTGGAATTGCTGGAATTGGAAACCCAAATGCTTGTGTGACTAAATTTGTTGGGAAAACTGTATGGTTTTAAAGAAAGTTCCAATAAATAGATTGCCTTCAATACCTGTGTTATAGAATGGGAAAAGGACCTGTCACCTGTCATGACAGAGGACAAAACACCTTCTAACCGGTTACCCCATACAATGTTTCTTTAATACCTGAATGCGTTGAGAACTTGATTATCGAACAGTATGACATTGCGTTTTTATCATTAAAGAAATAACAAAGACGGTTTGTTACAAAAAGGGAATCAATCGTACTGATAACAAACACAGTGATTCCTTAAATCATACGAGTTGTCGTATATCTAAGCGATTGTGTGACAATTCTATCTACATCTATTCTGTTCTTCCAAAACTCGTGAACAATTATGGCTGGAATTTACGAATACCATCGGACTACAGACAGCAACATAATAATGAAGAGCTAAACAGCCATTAAAATGTAAGTCTTTAGAGAAAAATAAATAAATTCGCTTGATATGATTCCTGTCTTACCTTATGCAGACAGGACAGGTGGAAAACAGAGTCGTCACAGATAAGCAGGTACGACCACTTGTTCTGATCAGTAACAACTGTACAGTCAAATATATGTAAGGCGTCTAGCCCTTTACCAAACGCCAAATTTGTGACTAATCCGAATTAGAAGAGATTGCAGACGACATTTCAAAATGTGATGGAATTAAAAAATAATCTTCTGATTGTGGAGACAACATTGTGGGAAAAGGAAAGATTGCTCGTCACGAGCAATTTCTCCTTTTCCCGCAATGTTTTCCAGTGTCGTCTGCAACAAATTGGTAAACTGTCATTGTTTGGTAATGGGTTAATATTCGGTTCATATTTACGTGACATTTAACAAAACATACCTGAGCAATCAAAAGGTATCCTAAACGTTTTCTTATCGGTCGAGGATAAATCCAAACGTTGGTCTAAACGCTCGCTCCCGATCGTTACGTATCCTGACAGCATAGGCAAATCACAGGTAACACGAAATGGTCCTACGTTTCAATTCCGTCTGTAAATAGATAACATAGAATCCTCGTATATTTATCACAGAACGATCAAATGAACGCATCACCGAATATCACTCTTATAGCACCAAGAACGTCCCTAATCAAGAACGAAATGTCTTTTCACTTAAATAGCGAAACGGGAAAATACTCCGAACGTCGCTGTAGCTACCATCATACGCTGTGTCTCACAGCTACTGAAGTTGTTTCGCTTCTAACCATCACAGTGAGTTTTCTTAACCGACGACTCTCGAGTACTCCGATTATATCCAGATGTTGGGACGAACCTTTACGCCATGCAGCCGTTTTGTGTGAGTTTATTTAAACCTCCGACTCACTGTTTATCTAGTCTTAACGCTATGTACATACTACTATCCACTTCCCAGTGATCTTTTACTACCTTGACAAGTAACAGAGTTATCGTGCGCTAGACGGATTTGTCAATATTACCGACCCACGCATGCGCTGTTTTAGCATAATTTGAATGTAGCTACGCCCCTATCGATAAACGGGGCGGGATCTCAGGTAAATTATGCTAAATCATTCGTTTAGCGGTGAATAGCGGTATTGATTTTTATCAATTTGACAAGGTAGATGGGGCAAAATAACAGATACTCGCGTCGATAAAAATCTTTACTCTCTTTTAGTATCAATTAGAAAATAAATATTTAAGTAGGTACCGTTTCCTGTTTAATTAAATAGTTTTCGCCCTATACAAACGGGATGTTAACAGTTAAATAAATTATTATTCTTTCTGTCGTATTCATCCTTTGCTGTTCACTTACATTTCATATACGATATTTGCGAACCTTCTTTATAAAGAATATATTTTGCCACAGATTTTTTTTCTATTTGAATGTGATAAAAAGAAACCTGCAGGCATTATGTTTACACGATGGGTTTCAACTTATTTTTGAATTAGAATGATCTTCGTATTGATTTTGTTTGTGCTCTCAGTTGATTTATTACTCCTTAAATAAAGCACCAATAGAAAACATTCTTGATCTATTAATAATTATATAATGTTTAAAGGCAGAAACATAGTGAAGAAAGGTTGAATCGCAACATACTTGTATACATGATTGGGTAAAAACTATTTAAGCAGATAAAGGATAAGAGTATCGTTATTCGAATATGCCAAGCATTTGGACATCAAAACTTGTTATTAAATCGAATATTTGAATATAATCGAATAGAAGTTACCGAGTATTCGAATAGTGATTTCACTATCCCGTCCCATCCCTGCTAGAAAGTGTTTGAATCGTTTGATATTTTGAGACGATTTTAAAGGGAGAATAACCTCCGAGTTTCAAAGTTCCACTTTACCATGGTATCGATATATAGATTACAATTGTTTATTCTTTGCTATATTAAACATCCTCATAGGAGTCTAAATAAAATGAGCAAGGCATCCTTTTGAAAAACAAAATGATGCTTACCAAACCTCATATAGGAAAAATAGTTCTAAGTACTTTGATTTATTAGTTTGTCTGTTTTAACTTTCAAACTGAATACTAACATATTATATTATTAAGGAACTTTAAAATGACAGCCTCCGTTTTTAATCAAGACATTATCTTTTGCAGATAAAGGAGGCGGAAATGTATGGTAAATATCAAGATCTTATCTAGAAGCCGATCAAAATAATTAGAAAAGATCAACTGTAAAAATCACCGAAAACAATGGGAGGAGAATGCATTAAAGACAGATTGTTTAAACACTTTCCTGGTATATAAATAGATGGTATGATAACTCTGAAAAGTACGAACAGTTCAATGAAAAAGTTTCAATATGGGAAATGGTTATGCACGACGGGCGGTCTTTTTACATTACGAATTGAAAAGAGGCCAGTGTATCAAAGTAAGGAATTGCTCGACCCGAGCAGTTCCTTCACTTGCTAAGTTGGTTTATGCTGTATTACATTGTTTTGAATTTTGACTAGTTCATGTGATTCACAGTTATTTTCAAGAACAACGCCAATAACGTTATTTTTTGTTTTGTTGTTGTTGCTATAAACAATATATCTTTGTTTGATGCAATAAAAATATTGTATTTTATTTACGAACATTCAGTCATATTCAGGGCGGACATAATCGTAAAAAGATTACCAAAGACTTGCAGAAATCTCCAACGGGGTGACTTCGCTTCAACCAAGAGGAAATATACAAAAATCATCTCGATGCTATTTTAATTTAAAAAAGAATCTCACACAAAAGACAATATCCCTATGTACGTCTTTTTGATTCGACACAATGTAACAAAGTCAAAGATAACTCATTCCCATATTAAGGAGTTTGTGAGTGGTCTAAAACGAAATCAACAGCAATGGATGTTCATCAAGAATGAAACATAACAATCAAACATAATATCAGAGACATAGATAACGATTATCTATGTCTCTATAACGATTATCTATGTCTCTGATAATATGTTCTTAATGATAGTGAGATGCTCGTTAGGAACATTTCTTCTGCTGTCACAATGGTTTCTTGATTCTCCTGGTGTAATACCGTATAGGTGAGTAGTCTGGAAGTAATGACCTCATTAGCTCTTAGAATGCTGATTAATCTTCTAAAAATAGATTTGTGTGTCGTCGGCTTTCCAAAACGTTACATATCTGCTTAATTGTAACGAGGAAAGATACTCAGAGTAGCAAACAGGTTAAGTTAAATCCAACCTGTTTGCATAAGTATGAAGTTACTTCCAGCACTATAAGGGTTAACGATTTTTTCTAAAACAGTATAGATAAAATCACAAAAAATATATTTTCTTTTTCTAATTAAACTATCCTGTATAGCCGCCAGACATTGTCAATATTATGGGGTGGGAAAACGAGTATTTAGTTACAATGGAAACAACATAACCTCCGGCAACTTGGTTTCCTTATTGATGAGCTAACAGATAAATAATTCGAGAAGTCATTATCTCGTTAGATCGCCATTGTAGACTCGCGAACAGATGGGACAAATCATCCATGTTTACAAAACGGAAGGAAATAAAATTATCTACGAATACAGTCTTAACCTATCCCTTCATGAAAACTGTTTGACTCGTCCGAACAAAGTAGATACGGAAATATCTATGGTTTTGTCAAAATCAAATAAGTCCTATGTTCTATGCAAGAAACAACTTGCGATCATCCATTGAGTATTTCATTCTGTTCCAACGAACTTTTCATAATCATAACCGGTAAAGCATAATTTTACTCGTACGAATGTTTGTTTAACCCTTATAGTGCTTGAACCGACTTCATGCTTATGCAAACAGGTTAGATCCAGGCCAGCCGCCAAGGTGAATTGGCCGACCGATTATCTAACCCGTTTGCTACTCTGGGTATCTTTCCTCAACAAAAGGAAGCAGACATTTAAGGTTTTGAAAAGCAGACGACACATATATCTATTTTTAGAAAATTACCCAGCATTCTAAGGGTTAATGATAGATTCATGTTCGATATGGACCGGCCTCGAAGCTTATCCTTTATGATTGGATGATTTAATTGTATTTCCTTATCATAACCACTGATTTCTCATTAATGTAAAACTTGTGTAGTAACGTTAAAATCATTCATTCGAAACAAACGCCTCACAACATCCTAGTCTCTCTTTCGGTTCAAAACGTCATATCTCCCCATTGTTAAAGAAGACGCTCCGTTTATCTAGTTTGAAACATTCCCCTAAATGGGAATGTGTGTCTAATCCAAATTGAAATGACCAACAGACGACAATAAATAAACAAAAGCTTTTTTTGTTGTAGTGGGTATGAACCATTGTGAAAAAAAGTATCCAATGTACATTAAGAACAATGCATTTTTTATAAGTCGTCCATAAAGACTTCTACAGCAGACGCTGAAATACGAGTTACATGTGTCATGGAGTAAGGGGTTGAACAGTTCATAACGTCATGTAAATCACGTAACAATGTTAAACATGGTATTCTGATAAAATCGACATAACCAATACAATTTCAAACGATGGGAACGTCTAGATGCAGCTTGTCAAACCTTTCTACTACACTACCTTAATGATCATTGGCTGTCATTTTGGTAATCATTGAACCATTGAGCACAGTCCACGTCTTCTATGATATAGTTTGAGTAATGCTTTCTCTTTCCTGGAATACATTGTTCTTCATTAGGTGCAAAATAAAGTGCTAGAGCAGAATTAACTGCAGTAAGAATTATCTCGATATTGTTCTCTCTCTCTTCGAAAAAATGCCGAGTCATAGAGGTGCAATTGAAGCAAATAATAACAGAACAGCGGTACTAACTGACGCTGATTGTTACTGACGTTCTGTTAACCCATTACCAAACAATAACGACATTTCAACACTTTCTTGCAGACGACTTTGGAAAACATTGTGGGAAAGGAAGAAATTGCTCGTGATGAGCAATTTCTCCTTTTCCTACAATGTTTTCTTCCCTATCAGAAGATTACTTTCCAATTTCATCACATTTTGAAATGTCGTCTGCAAACTCTTTCATTTGGGACAGTCGAAAATTTGGTGTTTGGTAAAGGGTTAATACAACGTATTTTAACTACAGATTCACGTTCACCGAACCAAGCGCTCACAAGCGCACAGTTACTGGTACCATTGTTTTCAATATGATGAAAAGCTTAGAAAGGGTACCATCAATTTGGCGCTAATAAGCACGTTGTCTCTTCAACAAGCTTCCATTGTAAATATTCGTTGATTATGTCTCTCATTATGATAGCATGCGGTACATCAATAAAGAGACGGTAATGTCGAACGATTATTCCCTCATTGCTGCAATGAATGTTAGAGACAATACACATTAACGTCTTTCCTTTGTTAGGCCAGACGACGATGAGCTTTCCTTAATTAACGCTGATGGTTGGTAGCATTCCTGTAAGTTGTACATTCTCACAACTATCTACATCTCTCTATTCTATGCTGTACTTTTCCTCTCAAATAAATGTTACGTCTTTTTGTTTAACCCTTGTAGTGCTGGAACTTATTTCATGCTTATACAAACAGGTTAGATCCAGGACAGCTGCCAAGTAAATTGGCGGCTGGCCTGTGATATAACTTGTTTGCTACTCTGAGTATCTTTCCTCATCGAATTTAAGTAGATTTTGGAAAGCAGACGACACAAAAACCTTTTTTTTTAGTAAAATTACCCGGCATTCCAAGGGTTAACGCCGTGTCAACACTGATTTTTTTTTTTCTAATCCTTCATGTTAAAGTTTCTTATCCACGTTGTTTTTATCGATGCATCAAAATGTTTCATTTAAATGTAATGGGGAGAAATCTAGATAGAAAAACGCATACATCTTAATAAGCATTCACATACATGGTTGTAAATATTTGAAAAATATCATATTCCACATAAACTAATTATTTGAACTTCGTTACTAGATATAGCAAAAGAAAACATTCTGATCTTGTCGCAATGTTTGGGAATCCCCTGTATTAAACCGAAAGTGGGATTATTTTGAAACATCATAAGCCGTTCTGTGTGTTTTCGCCTTGTTATAGAAGTTACAAAGGTCACATAACAAACCCTTTATGAACCAGCCTCTACGTTTTGGTGTTTGGTCCTTTGATTCATTTTGAGGACAAAAATAATTACAAGTTTGGATTTGTGTCATTTTCCAACACCTTTTCGTTTCATCGGACACGAGGAAAAGGTTCTATTTTATTCGAATTAAAACACTCTCTCTGACTGTGAACCTCTTCGATCAAAGGAGTTTCTGTTGAGAAAGAAATAAATGCCCTCCCTCATTAAAATGCTTGCGGCTGGTCAAATCTGGAAGCAACACTATGTGATAATTGAGTTATGAAAACATCAGGTATCAACATATGTCTTTTTGAGTGATGTTAAATAGAAAATATTGTTAAACACAGAAATATTGCTCGTGGCGAGTGGTTTTCAGAAAGTATTTTGCTGCAGGTGCTCCAAGAAAGGTATTTTAACCCATTACCAAACAATGACGACATTTAACCACTTTGTTGTAGACCTCTCAGGAAAACACTGTCGGAAAAAGGGAAATTGCTCTTGTCGAGCAATTTCTTCTTTTCCGACAATGTTTTCTGCCCTACCAGAAGAGTATTATTCAATTTAATCATATTTTGACACGTCGTTCATTTCAAACTGCAAACTCTTTCAATTTAGGTCTGTAAGAAATGTGGCGTTTGGTAAGGGGTTAAAGTAAAGAGTTGAAATCTGATCAAATCCGCCCGTATTACCTGGCACTAATACCGGATTAGTTTTGACTAAGCGCTATTTTGTTTCCCCACAAAAGCGTGTTAGGATGTGTCCGAATTGATCCCAGCAGGACTCTGGGGGTTCCCACCGTTTTTCCTCTCATTAAATACGGATAAAAACATGTCCGAAGTAAGAGTTATATAACACAAGGACTGGTCAAGTATTCGGACACTGGTCATTTGTGCGCAATTTGTCACAAATTGGTCAAGTGTCAATGGTCCTGTCGTGATAAATATTTTACAAACTGGTCATAAACAGTGAAAAACGTGTTATAATAAGTTATATTAGCACGGACGTAATGTGTTACGGACTATTGTATGTTTGATTATCTTTATATCGAAGTGGAGTTGTCAATATTCTCTCACGCCCCCGCACGCCCCTGTTAAAGACATTGTGACAGGTTGGGAATATAATAAAAGGCAGGTAGCAATAGAATACCTTTTTTCTAATTTAAAGAATAATTAATTATGCTTAATATTATTTCTCTGCTTTATGTGTGCGTTTAATTTTATAAAAACGGCATTTTCGGCTGACAGACAACACTCTCGTAAAATGAAACAAGGTTGACTAGCAAACAACACTTTTGTATAAGAACACAGGTTCAACTAGCGAACAATTCACTCATGTATCGATATAAGTTCTACTGGCAAACAGCACTCTGTTATGATAGAAACAATTCGACTAATAGTTCGACGAAAAGACAACATTTTCAATGAAAGTTCATACAAATGCACAAACACGGAACCGTGGTCCAGTGGTAGGGCGTTGGCTTCGGGATCGGAGTCGCCTCATTATACCTAGCATAGATATGAGACTTAAACCCTATACCTTTATCTTTACATTAACAAGCAGACAACAACCTCATCTGCACAATCAATGAATCAATACACCTTTTGTATTTCTATTTGATATCCAAGTAAAGGAAGCTATTTGAAAGCAGGATGAATTCAGGAAGCGTCAATTTATCTAAGTACATGTATATACAGTTATTTTATGCTGTAGATCTCAGAAGCAACGTTGCGCTTTTGGATTAAAATTCATGTTAATTCACTGTATACACACTTCAAAGAACTAAAACGATCTAATATTCTTCAGTCTATATCATATAACAATACAGATGTTGCGCATCTTAAAATAAATCAACTTCAAGATTTCCAGATATCTTTGAAGAAGCACCTTTAACGGGTCACTGTTCGACGTGATATAACTGCTAAAAGGTGACAGCAGGATTAAAGACCAACAAATAGATACTCGACATACTTCATAGCCTGCCGTTTTCATCCAATTATACACCAGAATAAAGCGTTACATGTTCCACATTCATAAAAAGTAAATAAATATTCGACATCTTTCTGTGAATTCAATATCATATAATGGCGGTGCTGCACAACGAATCGCGACATATATTACGTCACTTCCGTCTGATGTTTATTTCATATGATAAAACGACTTTATAATCGTTCAAGATCAAAAACCGTTGTCGGTTATAAATTTGGAATAAAATTGATATTAAATCGCTACTCCCATGTCGTAACAACAAGTTCACAGCAAATTATCACCCTCGGTTAGTTTTCATACCAAAGTGAAAATTGATTTCTTTTGACTATCCAAACGAAAGGAAAATCAAATATAATTGTCTCTATGTGTATCACTTTGTTGTTATTGTCAATTTCTTTTGATTACCCTTTTTTCTGAATACAAATCGTTTTAGGGTTAAAAAACGTTTTTCTTATCCAAGTTGTCTTCTTTTGGGGATAAGATACATACTTTTCGGCTTTCAATGTAAACACTTCCATTTAGTTCAAAATGGTTCTGGACCCGCCCGTATGATCTTCACATGATTTTCTGTGCCTAGACCATTGATTGTTTGTTTATTAGTTTGTTCAATGGGGTTTAACACCATGTCAACAATTTCTGGTTGTGTTACGGATTTCCTTGATTTACATGTACTATGCTAGGACCCAGATGTGTCTTGCCAAAGTACACTCACGCGATGCTGGAGGAATCTGACTGTTTTACATTGTGTCAGAAGAAAACGCAATACACTGTAAGCCCTATTTTCATTATACACATTTAAATGCACCGCTTAATAAAGGAACTATTGTGACAACAGGAGATATTGCACGTAAAAGAATGTTGTCTTTCAAATGCCAATAGGAATTGCTAATAAATTCTGAACCAAACAAGACTTATCTTCAAACTGTATCGACACAGAAATCCCTTATGATTTTTTTCCATTTGCATTGTATTTTTTCCCCCAGATGATAACCATATATTTTAGGGCTTCTTCTCAATAAATTTAAAATTCAAAGTCACCGAAGCCTTTTGGTTTCCCAATTGAAATGATCCGTAATTGACGCACCTTAGGTTATAAAAAGGGATACATAACATGTAGTTTGGAAAGGAATAAAGATCTTTTCGACACAATCCGTTTTATCCATGTTTATTGGCGTGTAATTGAGAGTGTATATACGAAGTTAATTGGTTAATGTGGTTTTAAACAAGTCGACTTAGTGTTCAATTTACCAATGCATGACTGATCACAGTTAAACATGTCAGTAATGGAAGCTGAGGTTTCACTAAAAAGGAAAGGACATATGGGTATATGGGTGGATTAAAGTTTCATACAGTTTTTTAAAAGAAAAAGGACACCTGGGGCCCGTATCACATTTGCAAAGGTTCGCACGATAGATTTCCTCGCAAATGTAAATATAAAGAGGAAAAGAGCACCACGAAAAAGCGTAAAATTATATGTGAGCAGAGCATGTGTCCTAAATCTATTTAAGATTTTGAAAGGCAGACGACACAAAATTCTATTTTTAGAAAAAAATATCTACACGGTATTGGATACAAACCATCGTGACACAAGCAAATTCTCCTTCAGTCGCGATGATTTCTTCGTTCTTGTGCTGCGGGTGTGTAAAAGGTATAAAAAGGGTGAAATCATGGATTAAATGGTAAACAGTTTTATTCTAAATGAGGGCCAATCGTGACAAAATCCTCTGGAAAGGGGGAAATCGATTAAAACATCGATTGACATAAGAGACATGCAATGTAAAACAAGTTCAACAAGACACGGACATGAATAACCAAATCGTTCAATACAAGATACACAGACGTTACAAAACCACGCATTGTTTTGAACATAAATGTAATCTACGCCACGCATAAATGGGCGGCACTTTAACAAACACCTACACTCGGTACATTCAGTAGAGTGACTGACACAAACTGACAGACAGATTTCTTTTATCATTACAGTGGGTTTTTTTTTCAGACTCCATCAAGAGGGCCCCATTTCATAGATACATACTCTACACATATTCTACATTATTTTACAAGGAATTATTTGTTTTATCTTTCTCATACACACCATATCAGTAAGTTTCGTACTCTTGTGGTCTTTGAATTCAAATATTTGGCTTATTACACGGTTAAGTAGAATTTGATTTTGCTAACATAAGTACAACGAACTTACATCATTTCATTATTCTCATTTTCTCAAATCAGCTCCCACTCTTACATTCATCCTATACAAACGTGATTAAGTATAAGTTGATACTAGAACCATGCATCCAGGTTATAAAAGCAGCGTGATGCTGGCTGTGCAGCATTTCGGAGGCATAATCGTTCTCAATGTTCGCCGAGGTATCCGAAATACCTCTACAAAACAAAGATGATGGGCGAATATACGTCCAGAATTATGCAGAACACACTCCACGTGTAATACCATCAATTGTTTTTACATGAGTCCTTCATGCAACACTAATCTAACAATCATAATATTTAACCAAAACGGAACTATTTTACTTGCTGGCAAAACAATGTCGTTTGTTGGCATACGGTCGCAAATTTCAGTAACCAATTTATTGTTGGTAGTAAGAAATAACAAGCAATTCCTTAGTTAGTCGCAATGCTTTGTAGATTTCCCTTTATAATGCATGTAAATAATTGTTTCACATCAGTCCATGGTGCCACAATAATCGAACTGAAATAGTATTTATCCAAAACGGAACTGTTTGGCTTGCTGGCAAAATAATATCGTATGTTGGCATACGATTAAATATTTCAGTAACCAATATGATATTTCCGTTAGTAAGGAATAACGAGCAATTCCTTAGTTTGTCGCAATGTTTTGTAGATTCTTCTTTTGTAAGTGCATGTAAATACGATACGCATGACATCTTAAATACATGTCCTACTAAGTATGCTATTGAAATGGCCACACATTTATTTTATGCAATGGGTTGATACCAACGTTTTCCTCAACAAAACAAAACAATAAAACAATACGTGCTTGTTGAACAATCGTATCTCTATATAGGCATGTGAACTATAATGTTATCAAAGAACATCAAAAAACATTAAAATACTTTGTAATTATATCTTCTTATTTATATTTCATTTTAATTCAGAAATATCACGCAACATGGATTAGTTTACGACCGCAGTACAGTGTAGCTTGCGGTACGGAAAAACGTTTATGTAATTAATATGGTTACTTTAAACATCATGTTTCTAGGTTCCCATAACATGGGGAAATACCCGAATGCTTATGCAAACACGTTAGATCCAGGCCAGCCGACAATTGAATTGGCGGCTGGCCTGTGATTTAACCTGTTTACTTCTCTGAGTATTTTTACTAATACAATTTCAGCAGATAATTAAGGTTTTGGAAAGCAGATCACACAAAAGTATATTCTTAGAATATTACCCAGCATTCTAAAGGTTATTATTATTATTTGATAAGAAAGGATTTTTTAACACAATAAATAAAAAATTAAGACATGGAAAAGAGTGAAAAGAGGACCCGTATCATACAGTATGTATTATTGGTACCCAAAAGTCTTCGATACTCTTACAGATGTTTGTTCTTTAAAAGCTACAAAATAATCCCGATTTCCCTATTCTAATGAGCATCAACAACCATTTAAGACAAGGCAAAACAACAATTTTTTAAAAAGAACAGTGGTAATTGATAATGTCCCTGTTTGTCTTCTGGTATTTTTTTTATTCTTACAGAATATCAACAATTGTTCAATTAAAACTGTGCTCCCCAACTCATCAGCGAAAGACCATGACGGAATGAATCATCTGTATTCCGTTAATCAGTCGGGAGAGGACCTCTTATGAAAATTAGAATTCACTGCAACCATGATTAAACCATTGTGGAGAGATGCTTCACGGTTTCAAGTTCAGCACTCCAACTTTACATCTATGTGACTGTACGACCACGGCAGCCCCTAGTCCGAATGATCCAGACATAAATACTTCATTCTGTGACACAGTTACAGCTTGGATCATCCGAGTAAGGCAGCCCTTGGTAAAAAACGGTTACGTTGTAACTATGAACGATATCCACATTGCTCAAATTGACCACAATCATTTCAAAAGATATGGCTGATATCCAAAACTACACTAAGTACGTAGAGTTGTAAAGATGCCAGAATTGGATTAGACCTAAACACTTCCTAATCCGTGTTTATCCTAAATAGTTGTAGTGCGAAGGCGTAAGACAATAATCCACATAATACGGTATAATGAAATACTTGTCACATAATTATACACTTATCTCACAGGGGTTTACGACAACACGTGGGCTCAGTGCAATACTACAGTTAGTGCTCCATGTTTATGAAGCACTTACTATAGTCTTGCATTGAACTCTCGAACACCTTTCTTTAAAAGTGTTTAGTGATGATTTAGACAGGTTGATTAGACATACCCCTACTTGAAATGTCCATTCCCCTTGTTCCATAAAAACTTATTTGTTGCATCTGTTAAAGAAGACTGTAGAAATCAGTGTGACAAAAGGATAGCTTGTCTCTAACCAACAGTGTTTTACCTTTGTTACGATGATCTTAAATACGAAAAAGAAAGTTTTTCGAGTTGTTTGTGTCCTCTGTTCCTGCTCTTAAGCTGGACCAACCAAATAGATTCTTGCAAACTCTTTCAATTTGGGACAGTCGAACATTTGTTGTTTGGGAAAGGGTTAAATACTGAGAAAAGGGCTATGGGTAAACGGAACTTTTACACAACAGCTGAACTTAAATGGATATATAATTATTTATTTCATGATAATGTTGGTATCTGTCAAGATGTCAGTTTGTTTCTTTACAAATTTGAAGAGGGGTCTTGTGTGGCAAGGGTTATGATTGTAAACTTGTAACTCGAAGGTCCGAGGTTAGAACCTTGTTGGTATCGGTGGTTACGCGGAAGCGAATTCGAATCTTTGAAAAGACACTTAATTAAGAGCAATAGCTAAGTTCTAAGGAATCGAAGGAAAGCCGTGATATAACTAAACTAGTTTACCATACGATAAGTATAAGCCTATCTAATATAAAAGATATTGAATGTAATCAACGGATGATTGTTCTCGGTCAAACCTTAAACAATGTTTTTCTTTGCAATTCAATTCAACTTAAATGAAAGTTCTTGCCTAAACTGAACTTTACAGGTTAAACTTTTTATCGAAATCAAAATCTGCAATTGTAAGACGATCGTACATATTGTTAACAAAGCCATGCATTCCACCCCTTGCTTAAACCCCTAACGACCTTTAAGGTAGCGCCCGTATTATTATATTTCAATATAATACCGTGAGTGTCGGTGATTTGACGACATTCAATATGGCCACCGTATCTACAGCATCATCAGATACTCTCGCGTGCGTATGTGATCTCGCGTGATTAAGTAACCGGATATTGGTGACCATTTCCCTCATCTAGAGGTTTGTCAAAAAGAAGGAAAATGGAGATGTATGAGCTCCTAGGCGTGTATATACACTGTACTTTCAAACAACGCCGCTACTTAATTCAAAATGAGACCATTCGGACAAATAAATAGATAACAAATAAAGGATTTTTGCAAATACACCGTTTTATCTTCAAACGATTGCTATAACAAAGAAAACTCTTTAAATTTTGCCTTGACAAATAACTTAATAAAAGTCGCAATGACCAAAAATATACATTATACAAACTGGTATAAAATCAAACTCATTCTAATATTAGTCTATGTAGCTTGTTGTCATTCAAACGAATGTATAAACCTTCACAACAGGATAGTTTTTATAGTTTCTTGCATTAAAACTGTCTTTGACTAGAATGTACGATTTCGATGGTTCTGAATCTGACCAACGATATAGAATCATGAAATGCTAAGTTCAGCGTTGACAGCATTAACATGCCTCCTGATCTGCGATCATGTATTCTATATCTGTTTCTTTGATACTTGTAACCCTATATGAACACGTTTAGGCTGTATACGAGATTTGAACCTATAGCCCAATGAAATTGTTTACTTAGGTCAATGAAATTTTTGATTGCTTACTTCAAAGTTATACTAGTCTTTCGATGTACAAACATTCCTACAATGATTCTGATATCAACAAAAAGAAGTTAAAACATTTTCAAGCTTTTTATCTTCAATATAAACTGCATGTGTTCGAGAGACGAGCTATGTATTTGATATAGACTAATGCTCCACCTGTCCACAATATGTATTAAACACTGAGAATGCTGGGAAGTTTTCTAAAAAAGACCTTAAATACCAGCTTATTTTTTATTATGAAAGATACTCAGACTAGTAAACAGGTTAGATAACAGGACAGCCGCCAGGTCAATTGGCGGCAGGCCTGTGATTTAATCTGTTTGCATTAGAATGAAGTCGGTTCCAGCACTATACGGGTAAATGATTTCAAGCCAAGAAATCAGCTAGTGAACACAAATATTAGTTTGTCTTTTTAGCTTTAGACTTCTATAGACCGAAGAGCCACAACATCGCAGCCTCTGGTCAAAGAGGTAGATATTATACGCGTCGCTTACGAGTCTGTATATTGGCTGGACCAAGACTAAGTATGCAACCCTGCCAAGGCTGACTACGTGAAACCATATACCCCGTATCGCATACCAGTCACGCTAGATGGCGGAAGAGCGCCAAGTTTATTAGCTTGGGAGCTTGGTACACGGGGGAAAGGTTCGCCGTGCTTTGTCATGGAACCATATTTTTCTGCTTTGCCATTCTGTATTGCTAAAATATAATCATTTCGTCACTGTAAACCCAAAACATCGTATCACCTTTATTTTCAGTCTACCGAGATTTGTCGACATAAGCCGATCTTTATTAGGGGTGATATACCTGTAACACTACCTGTCTTGGTTGATTATGGTGAACATAATAATTATGTTGGTTATACCTAAAACAGATATTGTGATGAGATGTTTAAATCAGCGTTATACCCACGAAATATCCATTTGATTTATAAGTTTTTTACATAGCCTCATATAGTTTTGTATGATGCGATTACAGTCTCATTATCGATGGAAGTAGAATGAGATGATAAATGCAATTAGGGCTAAAACACGCCTGGTACAACCAAGGGCTAAAACGCGCCTGGTACAACCAAGTAAATTCCGTATGTCCGCCTTTCAAAACATCCCATTTTACCTTGCATGGATTGAACCTACTAAGAAAAATGGATTGATTGGTTACCCTGCGTCCAGACGTGGATATTTCCTTCGCCCTTGACGTTGGTGCGAGTTTGTACAACCGTAATACCTTTCTACAGAACATGGTCTTAACAGCTGCAGTCTATTCTCACATGGCGCAACTCTATATAACTAATGACTAGACGTTTGATGTCCGTTGATACATGGGTCGATTAACTTTTGCTTGCAAATATACTTGACTTCTTATTGTTTCCGGGCCAGCTCACTGAGGGATCGCGTGGCCTGCTTAAATATCCAAGAGAGCGGATATGTTAAGTAATGTGTACTTCATCTCCATTTATTTCATATACTGATATTTCATCTAACTCGGATGGTTGAATGTGCAACTGCATTAAGTAGAATGGAATACATGTATCTAAGCCTGGACCACCCGAATTATCATTCTATCATGTTGTTTTTTCCTAAACTTAGAGGTTAACTCACAAAAATTGGATCCTAAAATTCTATTTCCATTTTTAGAAATATCAAAGTTGGCAAATCTACATGTGCATTTAAGAAATGTTTATCTAAAGCACTACATCCCTAAGATTGTAAGTTTTCAAAAATATCTTTATCCTGATCTGGCTTAGAAAACACTATGCTTAATGTTAATTGCGATGACATGGTGTTCAAAACATGAATAGGCAAAGTCAACAAAAAATCAGGAAACCTGGAAGAAGCATGGACGTCAGGACAGATACACTTTGACATTCACGGGAATCTGGCAGACATCTTGGCGGGTTATCCGACCCTGCTGTCATGTTTGCGCATGACGGAAGTCATGTCGAACTTCCGTCTGGTAATTCCAAGCACGTGTCCCGAAATTCCAAGCGTTTGATTATCCTGATAACATTTCTGATTCGCCCAGATACCGTCTATTTCCATGTGTTTTGCATTCACATACGGTCTCAATCAAATATTGTTTCAGCTCTGACTTTTTTCTTTAGTGTCATTTGTGGATCTATGAAAAGGTACATGTGTATCGGAGTATTTGGAAACATGATTTCACATTTTACATGGTAAAAACTACTTGTTGGTGATTCATTAGTATCCTCTAGCTTAGTTTTAAGGGTTAGACCACACAAAAAGGCCGGTAGAAAAAGTTAGAAAGAGTCTTTTGTCGTTACCAAAATGCACCAGTAAGACAAAATCGTATATAGGCAACGCGACATTTATGCTTATAGTGTTGAAACCGACTTCATGGTTATGAAACCTGGTTTGATGGGGGCTGGCCTGTAATCTAACCCTTTCCCTTTTCTAAGTATGTAAGGTTTTGGAGAGCAGACAACATTAGAATCTATTTTTAGAAAACTACCCACCATTCATAGGTTCATACTACATATATGCAGACCACCTCAAACACAGATAACGTATGGTTCGACAAAACAGATGAAGATGAATTCAAAACAATCGAACATCATACCACGTCATACTACAGTAGCTATCAAAGCCAAAACAAAACATCTTCTTTGCCAATATTACGCCATGCTTGACTAACGCTCACTTTAATACCCAGATAAAATACGATCTGGACAGGCGCCCAAATTGACCACGGGTCCATCATGGTGTCTTTATTGCGCGTCCTTAAAACACATGGCTCATAAACTAGTGTCTTGTTACTGATCATCTTTCGGGACACACTTAACCCTCAGAATACTGGTGTCGTCTGCTTACCAAAACCTTATCTGCTTGATTTTGTTGAAGACAGATACTTATTGTAGCAAGTAGGTAAAATCACAGGCCAGCCACCAATTAACCTGGCGACTGGCGTGTAATCTTACCTGTTTGCACAAGCATGAAGTCGAATCCAGCACTATAGGGTTTATAAACCAATGCTAATTTCTATCAGTATATCAAAATGCATCCTTTACTTAAAATCCTTTTTATTACTTGGAAAAATGACATGCTTTTATTGGTACAAATGTGAAAACATTTCGACAGAATGTGAATTTTATCAGAATGATAAAGCACTCAATGCCGTCGAGCTACTTATCATTTTCCATTCACTGAAACCCCCATTTTACTGTTTTTTATGGAGAAAATGGTTAATGGTTTGTGATTGAAACCCGTACAGTAACATTATGTGCATTTTCTATGCAAATAGTCAGGAAATGGGCAATAATTCATTGTGCTGAATGCTTCTTATAATTTACTGTTTCAGTATGCTAATCAAAGTCTGTCATCTGCCATCAGCACAATCAGGTTATTCCATAAAACCGCCATTAAGGCAGTGCGTTTGTAATGGTTCCTTAACATTTCGGCAGCATAACCGTTCAAATTTGCACAATGTTGAAACTTAATTTGGACACCTCTACAAATTTCATGAGCCAGTGTTTGTCCGAAACATAGCATTACTTTTACGGATGTTATACCTGAAGTAGTTGCTTAGCCTAATTACATGTAGCTCATTGAGTAGTGTGTACGACTGGGTTTAATGAAGTTCGACTTTGAAACCCGGCACGACCAATAGATATTCTATTTGAATTCAAATGCAGTATTTCTTATTCTTTGCTCACCAATTATTGTCTTCGTGAGGAAAAACATTAAATGTCTAGGAAAAAGAATTCCCCGTTTTCGTGACGAAATACCAGGCGCATAGAAAGATGCCCCTACCGCAGGGACATGACTGAAATTTCATTGAAACGGCAGTAACAAAAGAAAACAGCCAACCAACATCTTGTCCTTTACTACATAGTACGAATTGTCCGGACGTACACTGTTTCACTGAACATGGAATTAAACATTTGTTTATCCGAGTTAGCAACTGTCCGAAATAGGTGATACATCATCCTAAACGTTTATGGTGTCCGCTCGGGTAGAAAGCCTCGTTTTCAATACGTTTGTGCCGTTTATCATGCGGCGTTTAATGGCCGGTGATTTCGAGACATCTGTCTATTTGATGGTACTAATTATACATGAAATTCATATTTCCATCGTATGTCATCCTTTATTGTTATGATTGCAGTTGGTCTCCTCAAATATCACACGCCCATCGTAAACATCACCCTTTTATTCCCTTACTCCATAATAAATCGCTTTGTCGCATTTGCTGTAGATGCAGGTTACTTTAGAAGGTACTACCACATAAAGATAACTTGCTCAAATTGAGCAATTTAGTATGTTTTCATAATGATTTCTACCCAATGTCATGGAAATAATGTACATTTCTCCTGCTATTGACGTTCTCTTCTGTTGCATTATTTTGTTTTAGGAGAGAATTATATGGTAAAGTTAAAGTGGGAAGACAACGAAAAATATTATTCGTAATCAATATAACATTGGCGTGTTTGTAATTATCAAAATGTGAATACGTCTCTATAAAAGGGGAATTAAGCATAAAAGCAGAAATAATTTTTGAATTCGAAGAGCGTTCAAAATATATAAATCCCAAACTCTTGGGCTATAGATGAATATAAATGATACAAGAATGAAATATCTGTCTTTTTACAAGTGCATATGGGAACATTCGTGTGCTGACCTCATAATATGGCCGGCTATGATAGGAGGAACCGAATCTATTGTAGAAAGCGTTGAAAGCAAGAGAAATACGACAACCAAATATATGCACAGCTCTACTTATCAGTCCTTAGCATCTTTGTTATCATATCAGCCAAAATCAGCTTTTAACGTAAACATCCTACGGTGATTTGCTAATAAATCAACTCGGCTGAAAGATTTACAGCTTGAATAAGATGTCCTTGCTGCCATCTTGATTTGTGAAAGAAAGATAGACTCTCTGACGAAACCTTTTCTCTTTTTTCCCAACAGTTAGAAAACAGGCATGCAACCAAAAATAATAAAAGGAGTAAAAATCAAACTTAAACCATTGAAGTCGTGTACATTGTCTTCGTTAATTAGTCTGTCATTTGGTTAAAAGGTCTAGAAAATGGCCAGAAGTATGTCAAAATAATGCGAATGGACGCTAAGTTTACTGTAACTATGGGGGTTTCTAAGCATTGATTTGTCTGTAAACAACAGTCGAATATGCATCGCCATTTTTTATCACTAGAAGACCACTGAGAGCTAGCCTAGTTCACAGAAAAATGGAGCAGTGTATTAAATCGTCGTTAATTTAATGATACACCCGCCAAGAGGCTGCTTCCTTTATCAATTTTGCGTTTTCTAGACCGACCATCCTCTTAAGGAAGTATCCGACCGGAAGTAATCATGTTGAATTATCTGCGAGACTGCACTTGAACGAACCAATCAGTGGGCGAATTAATCGCTTCTGTGGGACAGCGTCTTAACTCATTACCAAACAAGAACGACATTTGACCAGTTTGTTGTAGACGACTCTTGGAAACATTGTGGAAAAAGGAGAATTTGCTCTTAATGAGCAATTTCTCCATTCCCCACAATGTTTTCTGCCCAATCAGAAGATTATTTTTTCAAGTTAATCGAATTAAGAAATGTCGTCTGAAAACTCTTTCAATTTGGGACAGTCGAAGATTTGGCGTTTGGTAAAGGGTAAAGGGGCTTTAGTCCGGCCTAATAGTGGCCGGGTAATATTACACGGCTTGCAGAATAGCAATGGCGGCCTGTCAGAGACTGGGATTCATTGTCGCCAGACGCTTGCTGCGGACAGAGGATTTGACCTCTGTATGGACATGTATTACACAGACGCTTTATGTGTATTGTTAAACGTCTGATTGAAGATGCATGGACGGAACGGTCAACAATTGTTGTCACATTCCAAACATGATTTGAGATGTGTTAAGATGAACTGATACTTCTACAATTTGACTTCTGGCAAACAAGTTGTAAGTTTTGAAGCGTCTTCTTCCGATTGTCATGTTTCCATTTTTTTTTTTCATATTTTTGGATTCTTTGCATATGTATGCTATAACTACCATGGTGAATGAGAGAACAAAAGTGACTGCGATTAAGCACTTTATGATTCATGAATGTTCAATCAGATTTGGAATGAGCTAAAAGGCTGCTTTTTCATCATACATTGTTTCCTGCTATACACCCTGCCAATGACAGGCCCAATGACATGCTCATTTAGCTATTTTAGCAACATGTTATAGTGGTCACAAAGTTCATATCAGGTTCCTGGTGTCTTTTCAGCCAGGTCTCGTTTGAATCCCACAATCTATTCATAAACAATGCACATTGCACTGTATTTTTCAAAGAAAGCATCCTTACCCCATTTAACATTGTACTTTGTAATCATTACAAATTTATGCCCAAATGATGACATATTTTCTTCAAACATGTATACTACACGTGTATATACAAACAATGTGGCAACTGTAGTATACTTATCAAGAAATGGTTTCTTCCAAATTTACAAAACGAACGTCATTTTCATTCTTTATGACCGTCATCCGTTGTTGATGTCAACTTCAACAATATGAATCAAATCCATTATGGCGAGAATGGTTTTATAATAATAAAACAAAACTAACTTTATTTATAAAAGGTATGCATGTTTATAACGGTTTAGCTCTGGACTTACCATAAACAAGATGCCAACCGTTTAATGATGTCGCAAAACTGATGGAAACAAAGCTTTTCGTCGGACATCGATTGTGAAACACAAGCCAATGTGATAATTCGACCGATACTTCGCCGAAGGTTTGTTACACATCTTTTTTAATATGGGCTAAATTATGACATACACAACGTCCTGTCCGCAAATAACAAATTAATGCGATTTGTTTTCGTTTTGTATTTAAAGTATTCAAATTTTTATATTTGTCGCGTAGTTCAATAACTTAGCTGAATATGTAATATACATACATCATCATTAACGGATATTGTGATTACAAATACTTTTGTTTTGCTTCAACTTTAACCTATTCTGCGACGGTCGGCTAATTGGTGAATGAAATAAAGTCCATTCAAATCACTATTGTCCATAGGAGCTGAAGGGAGCAAAAAGTATCTAGCTTTGTAACTCGAAGTATTTCTCTAGAATGACTAAACTTCAAGAGTCTGGATAAAACAATATCTAAATTACTATTTCAAATGAACATCCTTAACTTTGGATGTTCACTACAATGAATTTGATCAGTATCGGCAAAATAAGACTTTCTGAAAACTGCACAATTATCCCCTGCCAACTTTCCTGGAACTCTGTGCTGAGTTTAAAAAGTGAGACTTTTCTCATATTGCAATGACTATATTTCTTGCACTGTAACATGAAAAGTGGAATTTCGCTTACATAAAACCAAACATATTGATATCGGCATGTCATTCCAAACAGACAACACATATTGCTAATTACCTCGACCTATGATTATGGTTATTCATTTACTTGTTGACGTCCATTTAAAAAACTGCACCGTGTTAGACAGTACGTAATTGAAATATGATAATTAATAATTTATCTCGTTATCTAATAATGTCGTTGTAATTTATTTTTTCGTGTCATATTTTAAAAGGCAAGGGGTTGGGGGTTTGGACGTAACCTGATCTCTCTGGCGTCATGACCACAGCTCCATGTATTCTGATATCCAGACCATTTGTGTGCTCGGTATTCGAATTAAAGTAGTCTATTATTCCACACAACAATCGGAATTCAGATGTAAGAGATAAACTCACGTTTAATTGAAATAAGAAAAAGGTAGTGCTTAAAGCGTTTAATTACCTCTTTCAGTTACAAATGGGAGTTTAATATGTTGACATGAGCACGGCATTTGGTGACCTTTATTTGGTGGAACGAAAGTATTAGCTGCCAGGACCAATTAATTTATTTTTTCTAAGTGTTGAAGTTTTAGTCTGACAAACATAATTTCTATATGGCAGATATCGACGTTCATTGTCCTTTGGGAAAAGGTAGATTATGAAATCAATTAGCATGATTGATCTTTATCTTTTTGAGATAAATTAATTTTTCTGTTTGTTTTTCTAAATATATTTGAGGGTAGAAATCTCGTAATATGATATAGATTTGTATGTAATTTTTATATATTTGTATGTATTTTTCTTAGTTTGTTTTTGTAAATTTCGTGGCCATACTTTAGAAATCTTTTGAGTTGAGGATAAATGTGGTTTGGCTATTGCTGATTTATTCACACTCGCCTCTTTAAGACCACATTATCGGGGCAAAAGATGATTTGATCATGCATTTGGTTACTGCACAACTCCTTATGCCACATGAACCGACACGGATGGTCGTTCTTCGAAAATGTAAGCCATTTTACCAGCAATGACACTCTATAACTGGTCCTAATTGAGAGCAGCTGTTCAGTGAAACCATTGGGGTTGATGTATCTGCTTATTCGTTTTTCTTCATGAATTAAGAACATTATTTTTGAAAGCAAGAGCACACCTGTACACATAGAACATAATTGATCGGTGAAAAAGAACAACGGTTTGCGATGGCTTCATAAAGCATCGAAAAGAACTTCTGCTTAACTTGATTTCGAACGCAGGACTTGTTCGTCCCTAACCTTACTTGCTATTTACGAACTTGTAAAACGATAACAAGAAGTCATGGAACACTTCGATCAAGCAAAAAGTGAGCCTTTAAAAACTACACCTTTTTCTTAGTCTTATTCCAAAATTAGTTTTCACACATAGATTATTCAATATACATTTTATGATTCGACTTCGGGTGGATCCGTTCGTCTAGGCAGAAAGACTGCATTAAATGTAGCATCACCTGGTTTAAGTGGTACTTTATGTAGATACTAGAAACTGTTGTAACTTTGCCTTCCAAAAAGGCAAGTATATCGATAAAAGAAATAATTAAAGAAAAAGAAAATATTCGTGTCTTATTTCTTTTCTTACAATATCAAAACGATTTACTTTGACATTTATGTAATGAAACTGGAAAAAAGAAAATGTGACATTTGCTGAGCTAATCTTAAGAACAGCATGACGTCCAACTGTCCAATCCGAAAATCGACTTACGAAACGACTATGAACTTAACCACGACATCTGGAATGATGTTGCGGGCACAACAGAAAAGATTCTTGTGATTTCCAAAATAATCATTTAGATGTCTATTTATCGTTTATGCAATCTTACGAAGATATGTACCGTTTTGCCTTATTGTTTTCTAATGCGTCCATTACACGTGTTTAGACCAGAGAAAGAGCACGATATAGGCGAAGGTGGATAGGGTGTGGAGTAATAGCTAAACTCACTTCACACATGTAAAATTTACTGGACGAAAGTAAAAGTGACAGCAGAACCATATTGAAAAAAAAAGCTTTAAAGTCAGAATTATCACTGTCATGGTATTGAGAAATAATTGTGACAACAAGAGAAATTGCTCATCAAGAGCAATTTCTTTTGTTGTCAAAATTGTTTCTCAAACACTATGCTTTGTGTGCGTACAAGTGAGGTGTTAAACTGGGATAAGGGGTATAAAATCCCATAGGGCAATATATGTTGTGACAGAAATTTGATCACTCATTGAAAGAAACAATTTTCTTAAAGTGGTGAAGGACCTATGTCCGTCTAATTCGCATAAATATGCCAACAATGGGAATTTAGATTAATTCTTTCAACACTTACATTTCCAATCCTTGAAATCGAATAACTCAAATTAGTGGATACGTTATTCCAAGTTGGCGTAAGATTACCAAAACGCGCGGAGTTGTGTGTGAAATTTAAATCAGACTTAAATTGGCGTTGTTGTATTTCAATTAAACAACCTGATACCGGGCACCATCCACCAGAAAAAAGGTGCATCAGTGGTTCTGTGGTAAATGAAGTAACAGATCAACCAGTGCAAATCGCATATGCTGTTTCGGAAAAAAGGAGAAATCGTTCGTTTAGAGCAATTTCTTCTTTTCCCTTAACGCTTTCCAGAGCCGATTGCAACAAACTGGTCAAATGTCGTTATTGTTTGGTAATGGGTTAAAAGAGTAACACAAGTTAAGGCATGGCTACGAACATGCAGACTATCGACTAAACATCTGGTAGACATTTTAGGTGAAACACTATGTTCTGCTTTTTTCATGTCACTGGTTAAATTTGTCGACAGATTGTTATATAAAACAAGTTGTTGTCAACAAATTGTTCGCCGCTGTTTTTGCCTATATGTTTTTGCACCACCCTTTTCCCAAACAATAGGTGCACCCATTATGACCGAATCATGATGACGACACTGGTGTGTACTAACTATATATATATATATGATATGGTAAGAAACTACCTTCAGGGTCTGCTAACAAGTCTTTACGTTTATATCGAAAGATCGATTTCACTTCTGACATTTTTTCGCCTTTCAGATACAGACGTTACAGCTCTCTGGGCCAAAGTTTGACCACAGAATTTACAAACTCAATCATCGAGTTCGACTTGCCAAGTTTTATTTAACGGAACTCATTCCCGCTTTAAACCATTATACAAGACTCCTTGAAGACACCTGATTATGATAGCTTGCACATATGTTTGATTGATTGTATCAACCCCTTCCGAAATCATTCCTGGATATAAAGGGGCTACTACAAATAATTTCTGAATTCTTCATTTTGAGAAGGAGAAATTAATCATATAAATAGTTAATTAATTCTCATTTTTTATATTGAGTGCATTCTTATTCTATTTTCATGGTTTCTAATTAATATCACAAAGGAAATTAATTTATTAGATACTTCATACATGTCGTCTATTATTGCTTTCAACTTGGACCTGACAACAAGCACAAACAAGAGGTTATGGGTAAATTGGTGAATAGAATATGCGGGGTCGGATTACCCGAACCTTAAAGTTTGATAAACGGGAAGCGTCAACAGTGCTTTTCTAACCATGATGAAATATGAGAAACATTTTGAAATATACAACTGGGATTCATGGTCGGCCAAAGTGCTCAACAAATCAATGTGGTAACTTGGTATTATGTAAGCCACCTGAATGAAAAATAATGTGAGAAAATGTGAGATCTCTCACATAGGGAAACGTATATTCCCCACGTTTTTGTAAATCATACGGCATTGTTAAAAAATGAACGGTTTGAATCATTATCTACGGAAGTTATTCTTCATTAATACGGTTTTATATCGGTTGTGAAACATCTTTTTGCGACTTATCAGATTTCTCTCTAAACTTTGCTCATCCCCAACGAGAGTTTATTAAAGATCGTACGATTTGGCCTTGCTTTAGCCTAATAAGAATCCCACACCATATTAGGGGAAAAGAAATCGGTACTAGGAACTATTTCAAACCATGAGCCCTAATTTTGCGGCATCTGCCCAGGCAATACCTATCAAGATAGTATGAACTCCTCACGCGGAAAATTTAATAATTTTGGACACAGGAATCATCAAATACAGACTTATCTTTAATTTGTCGTACCAGCACCCAATACAAAATCAATTTTCTGAGCTTAGATATAAACAGTATAACGCATGTCGGACTTTCGTTGTACAGTTGGGATAATGAAATGTTCGTAATTATTACATTGCAGTCTTTTCTTTTTAATTTGAAAAGGAGAGTGAATGTATTGTATACAGAGTATTGTAATATGGCTTAATCAGATATAATGTTTTGAAGGAACACTGCTCAAATCGTACATAAATATGATTTTATTCGGAAAGGCGGATAAGAAAAGAGAAAGACAATGTGCAATGCCTTGTGTTAATCCTTGAGTAAGGTTTAACATTTTTAGCAGAGTCACTGGTTAAGGTTGACATTAATCATTAGTTCACACAATTCAAATATCTACAAGCGGACATTAAACATTAGCTGTAACACAAGTCGTAGGCCATTTGATACCGATGTGATAAATAAGAACAACTTTTTAATAAATAGTTTACAAATTATACCATGCTGAGGATCAGCCTGCATGAATATCAATCTGGAACGGAGTATCCTTAAACATATTTATTTTCTGTTTTACTCTGAATTGTCGTTTAACCTTTTACCAAACGCTAAGTTTTCGACAGTCCCAAAATTGAAAAAGTTTGAAAACAACATTTTAAACTATGATGATAATTTCCTGATAGGATAGGGCAGACAGCATTGTGTGAAAAGGAGAAAATGCGCGTTAAGAGCAAATTTTCCTTTTCTCGCGATGTTTTCTAGAGGCGGCTGTAACGTTATGGTCAAATGTCCTTATTATTTAGTAATGGGTTAAAGATGAATAGCAACTTTGAAAGTTTGTAGACGCCGATCACTAATTGTAATATGTACAGACTGATCAGCGACTTCACTATTTCACGAAAAACAACAGTCTGTTAAGGAATTTTAAGGTTTGGCACGGTTCCTATTTCAACATGAATTATATATATAAATTTGGCAGTTGCATTATGATAGATGGGGGACTCGGAATCCCATTACAACATTACACATAATAGACGAGACATGATTAACCCTTTATCAAACGCCAATTGTTCGACTGTCCCGAATTGAAAGAGTTTGCAGACGACATTTCAAAATGTGATGAATTTGGAAAAAAATCTTCTGATAGGGTTGAAAACATTGTGGGAAAAGGATATATTGCTCGTTACGAGTAATTTCTCCTTTGCCCACAATGTTTTTCAGAGTCGTCCGCAACAAAGAAGATGAATGTCGTTTTCGTTTGGTAAAGGGTTAACAGAATCATTCATTACCCATTCCTCTATAATATGAAAATATGTATTTGGTCCGAATTAAAAGCAACAGCAAAAGGCAAAACAGAGCTGGGTTAAAATTAATTTACTTTAGTTCCTTGAATAACATTCACCAAGACAAAATGATTAAAATGTGCATTCTTCCTTTGTTCACAGTGATTTGTAAGGTATTCCACAGCAGATTCGGCAAAATGGGAAATTATGGAATAAGGGGATAAGATGTAATATGAGTGACGGTTTCTAATACATACGAATTATTGCCGGCCAAAGTGCACTACAAATCATGATATAAATGGCTGCTGCCATTTCGTTTTTTTTGTCGGTTTATTCTGTTCTATATGAATAGATTAACGTTTTAATGTATAACAAGGTGCTTTCAAGCAAGATTTTATCTGACACTCTTTTAACATGGATTGTTAAAAATGCTATAAATACAATAAATTTCACATGAATGTTTTGATAAAAGCGATTTAGCTATAAATACAATGGAGGAGTTATAGTATAAAACCATGTTTGAATAATTAAGGTAACATTTCTTTTGTTTTGGTATTAAAGCTACAAAATGTTATTTCCGGGAAGGGGTGCATTACTTTATTTGAAATTCCTGTTTCCTTGCCTATTACAGATTCTGGTTGCCTTGCGATATTTTATTTTCTAGTTGCATCTCCTTATGTGAAGCTCCTGTTGCATTGCCTCAGTTTAGTTTCTTGTTATATATCCTCATCTAAGTCCATTGTAAAACCAAATCTCTTGAACGAAACTCTGTATGTATTCGTTGTTGAAGACTCTAATGGGAAGGTTATTGTTGTCCAAATGGATAGATGGATTTGTGTTAATAAGACATCTAATAAAATGTACACGCAGATTTAAAATTTCAATGTGTTTCAACAGCGTTGTTAATCTCTTATACCCAAACTATGGTCATATAAACTTAGTAAACAATAGATAGTCTAACGTTCCCGATGTAGTAATGGTGTACATGTTATCGGTTTATTATAAGTTTTGGAGAACGTTCTTTGACGGGCGCTTAATTACCGCTTACTTCCAATCAATAGTTCGGAATAATCCGGTCGCACATCATTTCACAGCGGCCCGTTACAACAGGGTACGAATTAAACCACTCGTACGAAAATCCCTGTACTATCCCTGTTTTATCGCCAAACCTACCAAATATGGACATACAGCCTAATAGATGAGTCTCAGATTTCCATTCAACTTGTATAAAAGCGTTCTACCACCGGGCCGGTAAACAGTGTCGGATTCTTGTAGATTAACATACAATACTCAATCTACGAAAATTGTCAAGTGGTTACGGAATACTCCGAAAATTAACGAAACCCTCCGGAAGACTATTTGAAAAAGAGAAACTTTTCGATAAGTATACATCGTTGATATGAATATACTAACAGTTAATTCTAAAACTCATTGATCATTACACCTTTGCTTTCAAATGTACGTCTTTTTTCATAGTGTATGCTGCTTTGGGAAAGGAATGAGAAATCGCAACTTATTTCTTGTTGGGTTTTTTTACTTTAGATGGAGCAAAAGTTTGTTTTTTCTCAATTTCCTTCCAAAACGTTCGTGACTGATACTTGCTATGAGCTACGAAAACATTTTCCCTCAGTATTTCTAAATTCCGCGTGCCGATTAAAGTCAACTGTATTAGGTGAATGTTCACTACATTATAGTTTTATCGCCAAAATTTTGGGGTTCAGTGCCAAATCCGTTTATGGTGTTACCGCATAATGTTCAGTGATGTTCTCTATGAATTCTTTATCGTCTTGTTCAAATGATCTTGATTAATATTAGAGTCTGCGACCATCTGCTAAATTCAGTCCCCCAATATACAGATATATTGTATAGAGTAGCTATAGAAAATGCGAGAAGCTTTCGAAATGCGAAATTGCGTAGGTCTTTTGAAAACAAATTGTGAAGAGTTTTCATACAACACGCAGTTGTCAGAAACGAGTCTGGGGTAGCAAGGAAGTCTGATCTAACCAGGTTCGAAATAACATCGGACATAAACGATCATTTAGTAAAGACAGGTTCCAACAAGACAGTGCGTATTTGACAGAAGTTACAAGAGTATCAAAGAAGACTTCTGGTTGAAAACGTTATTCGATAGTACCAAATAAAGCAACAATAATGGGATTGGAAGAAGTGCGAAAAGATAACAACACTTGACAGTAAGAAGACGGAGCTGTTTACGAAATCGTTTACCTTGTGCGACAAAATATAATGACACAGGAATCACCCAACCCCTCCCAAAGATCCCCAGGGAAATAAGGTATGCATGGGATACCACGCAACACTATGTGTCATTGGGTAGCAGCATAGCTAGATCCAGAAAGGTCCAAAGCACATACCGTTACCTTTTATATGTTCAGTATTATTCCGTTTAATGCGTACAATGAACACATTACTGATGATTATGTATTTGGATGCATTAAGGGCAGCGAAATCATATTTATCATAAACTCTGGATGCATGTAAAAAGGGTCGTTGCGTCAAACAGATCTTGTTTAAACACCATTGTGTACAATCGATATTTAGTCCATTCTAAGCACTGTTGTTTCCGCATTTACATCTTATCCATCAATCTATATCTTGCAGATAACAGTATGGTAACGGCTTTTATAATTCTGAGCGGCTTAGGCTTAAACCCAAATTCTCAAAGATGCAGAATGTAGTATGTCGGGCATAAAGAATCTTTTCATCCACAGATGAGATAGCCACGATGTGTGTGTACGTGAAGTCTGAAACGGAACTAACCCCTATTGTTTCGGACAAGTTGAGGTTTGGTGAATTAATTCAAATTACTTTTAAAATATCCATGACTTTGCAAATATTGCTGTTTATTATCTTGTTAATGTTGCGCTATGGCGACTTATATCACTGGCCATAAGAACACTTGTTTTGGCTTTACGCTCCTGATATTTATATTAATGAGTTCTCGCCTTTTCGATTAGGTAACACGCGATAAATCTCGAGTAAATATTGAAAGGAATAAAAATTCTGACACGTCACGGGTTACTGGTAAGGTCATGTTGCAGAGGTTTTGATTAACTGCGGGTTGCGATAAAGGAAAGCGATGAAAATACATTAATAACCAATTAGTTTCATGTAGCAGACCACTGCTTATTGTCAACAGTTTCCTCCATTCATTCGCGCTTAATGAATCTGAAATAGACGATTGGGAAAAAACACTTGTGACAGATGAGGAAATTGCTTGAGACGAGCAATGTTTCTCCTTTTGTATCAATGCCAAACTATTGTCTAATATACATGATAGTTGATATTTAATGATACATTGTATTATAGGTAAGTTAATCCCATGACCGTAAGATGGTTACGTGACTGTTTAAATCAGCAAAACAAGCAAAATATCCAATAGCTCAGTCTGTAACAAGAATGCATTAAAATAAGATACCCCATGTTTGATACAACAGCAAGCAATTTCTACTTTTGTCACAAAGCCATTTTGCATACAATTACAGCCAAACATGTATTTATCATACTAAAACGATTAAGTCTGACTTTACTTCAAATTTGACCAATGACAAAACATTGCATATTTTGGTTAATCAATCCATATCGCCCTCTGATGATTACTTGAGTGTTTTTAAAAAAAGCGGGATATCACCCGATAGCTAGATCCATGGCATGTATCCATGGCAAAATATAAAGCCGATCCAAGTTTGAAACCGCGGCTCGCACTAAATTTCTTACGACGTAAAAAGACTTATTCGCCCCTACCTAGATTTGTTCTTTAATAATTCTATAATAGAAGAGACTATTACAGAAGCTAAATGCGCGTAAGAAGCTTCCCCGGCTGTTACTTAGCGAACTTATTTTTACCTTCCAAATGTCCTATTCGCAGGAAGGGCTCGTCCTATACTCTTTTCGACCTAACATGACTTATTCGTCCTTACAAAGATTCGAGCTTAGATATTGTAATAAAAAGGGAACTGTTACAGAAGCTACAGTAGCATAATAAGTTACCCCGGTAGCGATTATGCGAGTTTATCACGATCTTTTAAATAACCTATTCACAGGTAGTTTATGTATGTTTTATCAGAGAAAACATCAGACGGTGTCATATATTTCCTCGTAAATATCGCTAATTTTGTACACCAGCAAATAGAAATCGAGTTACCTCGGAAAAAGGGGAAAATACAATGACTATGTTAGTGACATTATTATTCATATCAAAATGAGATAAGCCATTATTAATGAAACCCTCGACCTAATTTTCATTCAACATGTAGGGACCTGTTGAGTGTTCTTTTTTCGGTCTTTCCTACCTGATATCACAAATTAAGGTTTCAACCTTAAATCTAAATATATTAACACATTTCATACCACAGTGGTTCTCTCAAAATACCCTTGTCATTAGAGTTAATCAGTTTAGGAACATTGAAAACTCTGTATAAGTGTGAAAGGTTAGATACCAAAGTACAAAGAAGAACAGGCAAATCTTAATTAAGAGATATCCTTAGATATACAGTCCACATTGCTTACAAGATAGTAAGCTGTTGAACAAAGGACATTCGTTGATCAGAACAAAGGTTTTGAAGAAGCTCTCCATGTGCCTTGCTAGATGTATCTTCTACAAGCTAAAATCGAATTTTATTACACTCTAGTCCATATGCGTTTTCATTGTGGTCGATTGAGTCAACATCGACTGTAAATGTTTTCTGATAACTTATGTATAAATGATTTCAGCTATCGAAGTGCATTAAAAACAATCGAATCAGTTGATTTTGATTCTCCAAATGTAGTTAATGACACTTTTGTAAGTAGGTTTGGCCAAATAGACCGTTTACATACATGTATACAGATTTCGACATTGTGATCAACTTCATTTCAAACCTATGTTCTTGTAACGCCCCCTTTATTAGTGTCCTACAAGACGTCCCTTAATTGAATGAACGTTTTATAGGTACTCCGTATGCAACATTGATGACCGCCCTTTGAACATGATGCTGTGTTTTAGCACACTTTCTGTTTGTGTCTGTCCATAAATGAGTTTATCCATTCCCCCATAAATGGATATTTGTTAGGGAGTTGAAATTAAAGTAGAATCGGGAGAAAGTTTTGATGACTTTTCTCTGTGGCACTTGGTTCAAAGAAATGGAACAGAATGAGAAATTGCTTATTATGATTAATTTCTTCTTATGTCACAATGTTTTTCCAAAATATCCAAGCGTTTTTGTGTGTTAAAATGAATCTATAATAAGTAAGGGGTTAAAGTTTGCCTAGACGCATATTTAAGCAATACACATAAACAGAAACAAAACGAACAAAAATGACTTACAAATTACTTTTATTTCATTTGTATATATATGTTTGCATTTTGTTCAACGTTGGTTCCGGTATGGGAGCGGGTGTAGTAGTTAGCGTCCAGGGTATCAGCCCGGACGACACAGGTTCGATTCCCGAGAGCGACAATATAACTCATCATGAGATGTACTTGAATAAGACACTATTACCTAGCCTTGTTTTTATATATTTCATTGGGAGTATAATATTGCAAATTGTTAAAAGTGGGATGAATCACCTTTGAAAATACGACATTGATTCGAAAATTGATCCAGTAGGAGCTTTTTGAATATCCTGCAACTTGCATTAAGATAGCATTTGACAGACAGACCTTACATCATGATAATGCACGTTAAATGACCTTGGATATTGATGCGCCGCCATAATACACGATTCATTCATTCAATAAACCTTCCATCCATTGACTATGACTTGTCGTTTAGAACAACATTTGCTCTATGTTTATTCGGATACGTATCAAAATACGTTACAATATGCAATGTCTTAATCCAACATTTAGGTAGAATGATCGGCCTAGCAGAAGTTATTCGTAATAAAATCATTTTTAAAAAGCATGAAAGTTACATACCCATAAACACTCAATGCGTTTAAGGGGACGTGTTAAAGACGTGGGATTGTTTTATTATGTTTGTATTGAGAGTTGTTCAACATTTTACGAGCTATAAAACATGTGCAGCTTGTAACGTCCTCGTCATCTCAGACAAAAAGGGAGATTGTTTCCTAAAGTTTCAGAATGCATTTATGATATGCAAATAGTTCATATTTTAAAGTACTATTTACCCAGCACGTCCAATCGTTTTAACAATGCCCGTCTCTATAATGTGTATGGGTGTTTTGGTATATCCATGCATAAAACGGTGTATTGTGAAACAATGGAGTCGAGAGTAAAATTTCCTTTTGCTGCAATGCTTTTCCCTTTGGTTCACTGTTGTAGGCCCATTAAATCGATATGAATTGGTGACCCACCCACCTGCATACTGTTGCTCGAATTGAAAACAATTCTTACTTTTTTTCTAACACAATCTGAGCGGAAAAGAAAAAAGGAATGATCTAATCTGGACTGTGCAAACTATTTTGTTTATCAAATAATTCGGGCGAAGAGGGCAAAAAAACTGTACAGTATGGAATATAGATACAATGAATTACAAAAGCCTCGTATTGATCAGACTAAAACCACAATCGCTTATTATTCATTTAAATACAAAAAAACAGCTATTCCTTGCCCATTTAATACCATATAAGTTAATTTTTTTTTATTGAATCTAAATCGATAAGGTCAATAACATTACAATACATACACTGTCTCTGGTTTGACAAAATTGTATCAGGCATGGGTAAGAATAAATTCACAAACGAATGAAAAAAATCCGGTGGGCGTTTTCTTGCTTTTTAGCTAACTCTAACCTTAAAAACCTTACAAAAGAGTATTTAGCACTTTGTATTGACCATGTAATCAACTTCATTTCGTTACATACATGGGGTTTCCACATAATGTGTGTGTGTTTGGTCTCTTTCTATACAATTTTAATAGTTTTTGATAGGGCAGTATCCTTTATATTCACATATACATATGTAAATGGTACAATCCGTCCGTTTCTCTTTGTACAACACCAATATTATATATTTTAAAGTTTCAGAAATGTATGAAAGTAAACAGACATTTAAAATGATGACATTTCGGGAAAAAAATGATCGAACATGATTCTAGCTTACGGCTGTGTTTCAAATTGCCATCTTATCTCATCTCCTTCCCAAATACATTCGTATAAATTACTGATTAAATATTTACTTTTTTTTTATTTCATTCTAACGACATTTTGCTTAGTCATGCTTTTCTGTGTAGTCTCACAGTGCTATGAAAGGAAACGGTGTATTGCGAAAGAACAAAATAAACCAATGAGTCGGTACCGGGAATCCTACCTGGACCACCGGTGTGGAACACAACACCACAGCAGATTTCCCTATCCTATACTCCTATACCAGAGATATGGATATATCTCCCCCTATACCAGATCATTTTGAACGTTCATTGCGCAAACGTTATTTCATTTCAAGTGTTTAAACAAACAGCCTATAAACCATTGATTACTTGATAAACTGCTACACTGTTCCTGAACCCTTTTAGTTTTCATATACATATAACTGTTGTTAAAATGCGTGCTTTATGTGAATTTATCATTTTATTTATCGTTTTTATTCACTTCTTATCTTTATTATTTTACTTTTTTAATTTTCACATTCTGTCTTGAAGGGAAGGATAAAAATTTCGCATATCCATTCGGAGAAATATATCAACCCTTATGGTGCTGGAACCGACTTCATACTTATGCAAACAGGTTGGATCCAGGCCAGCCTCCCAAGTAAATTGGCGGCTGGCCTGTGATTTAATCTGTTTGCTACTGTGAATATCAATATATTCTTAGAAAAGTACCTATCATTCTGAAGTTAAAGGACCTTCTGTAGATGAGGTTTGGAAGAAATGGTATAGCAAACTTATTTTGAGGACAATTGACTAAACACTCAAATCAATTCAAGATAGGAAGCGACCTCACTCAAACAGTATTTACATTATCTTTTACCTCTTGTTGGATTTTGTGTCAATTGTGAAGCATTTTTTCAAAAAGCCTTTATCTTTAATTCTCGATTCGATGTCTTTAATAGTGAACTAGTGATCGCGCCAAATTTGAATCGATATAAAGTAGTAAGTGGCCCCGCTTCTCGCGGGATTTGAACCAAACGGCAACCCAAGGCCTTCTTGTCGCGAAGCCCATCTATACGGTTTTTTTTTCATTCGATAATTTCAATGATGACTTGTTTATTAGTGTCTAAATTTTAAAATAAAACCTCTGTACATGTGCGATATAACACTTAAATATGCGTGTCTGTGACAGTGTTCCTGCCAGTACCGTTTGACTAAAGGACTTAAGATAGATATTTGTCATATTAAGTCAAAACCGATAAATATGGATAGAATCTTAGATAAAAGTACAATTTTGCAATGCTACACGTCATTGGAAGCGTTGGAGAGACGATTCAAATAATATGTTACTTTTGCAAAGTTGCTTCGCCCACTATTGATTAACCCTTTCCCAAACAACAAATTTTCGACTGTCCCAAATTGAAAGAGTTTGCAGACGACATTTCAAAATGGGATGAAATTGAACAAAATTCTTCAGAAAGTCCAGAAAACCTTGTTGAAAAAGGAAAAATTGCTCATTACGAGCAATTTCTCCTTTTCCCACAATGTTTTTTAAAGTCGTCTGCAACAAAGTCGTCAAATGTCGTTATTGTTTGGGGAAGGGTTAAGAGCGAGTGTTGTTTCGATCTTAGGCACATAATTTAGCATAAACTGTTTAGTAAAGCGGTTCCCAGAACTACTGCCCGTAAAGAGACAACTATCTCGGTGTTGTGTCGCATTTGTAAATCTACAATAACAAAGGATTGCATTTGACATTTACCCACCAACATTTACAACAAGTCATCATTGAATTCATCTAACTAAAAAAAACGTAACTTCCTCCGCGTACGTTTATTACTCACAACAACGATTGTTTTCGGTGTAACAAAACCTAGCCTGTGAGTTCAAGGGTCGGTATTCAGTCTGACATGTCCCTCTATCGGCGGATCTATCTATCATAATTAAGCTCATCTCTAATCGCGATGTATCTTGGTTATTTATCGGATCAAATCGGACATTAATGCTATTGTTTCCGTCATGCACAATCAAGCCTATAAACACAGGCTCGCCGAAAACGTAATTAACCCATCGCCCAATATAACAGACACTCATGGCATGCACGTTTTGTTGAATTGTAAATATGATGTTTCAAAAACGTTGTGGGGAAAGACGAAAATCCATGTTAGCCTTTATTTATTTGTTGTAAACGTATTTTACATGTTTTTTTAACATGCTTATTTTTTTTTTTTTTTTTTGCTGTTCAATGGGATACTTTTCTTAGCCAAGCACTTTCATCAGATGTTTTAAACAGAGACACCAAAGTATATATGGTGCTGACATCATGTTTTGTTACAAGAAGAATTAATTGACATACATCTACCAATTTTTTTGAAAAAGAAATTTCTTCCTTTGTGTATTTACATGTACGGCCTCATTCTAACGTCTCAAACTTATCTCTCAAAAGTAATTTTGATAAATCAAAGTATGCTCACCCTATAAACCACTTCAACTATTCTGCGGTTTGGTTGGACCATATTCAAATATATTCCATATTGTCCAATCAGACAACAGAAGTATCAAGTTGTGCTCCCTTAAACCATTATGGCAGTAAACATTGTGGGAAAATGAGAAATGGCTAAGTGGGAGCAATTTCGACTTTTCCCACAATGTTTTCCAAAGTCGTCTGCAACAAACTGGTCAAATGGCGTTATTCTTGCTAGTGGGTTAAAACAACGTTCGGGCGAGTAAAGGGTTCAGACATGACAAGTATGTAGGAATTTTGAATACATCTGTGTGACAGTAACTATTGAATCATCTGATGGATTAAGTCTACATTAATTAACCTCCTAACGTTAAACGCGTTAACGACAGTGGGCAGAATAACGTTTACCATTTCCTTCATATATACGTGTTCGTCGGCGTATGGAGAAGACAGACCAGGAAAAGTCGCGACAAAACATTTTCTCGTTTGATACCATATTTGTGACAATAACTCTTGAAGCATAGGACTGATGGAGTGAGTCTAAACAAAGACGTTATTTTAAATTAATTAACCCCAGCAAATGAGAGACAGTTAAAGGTAGTATGCAGAAAAATATTCATCATAAATGTTCTCTTATGTTTCACTTTTATCTCGACCTAAAGTAGAATAGTCGGACAACACTCATGGTAAAATAAGAAAGATTAAGATGAACGGCTTTTCGCTGTTTAACAATAATCTGCATGTCAAGTCTTAAAGCTACATATTCACATCTGAAAGAAACTCAGTAATGGAAATTCCATTTCTTTAAAACTGTGAAGCAGCTGTTCTGTTGTATGGTACATACTGGAGAATGGCCATTGGAAGTAAAATAAGTTCGTATTTAAGTATTAAGAGTCTGCATACAATGAAAATTGTTTTTGTTTAGATCCAAAAGCGTTGCAACGTATTTAAAATAATCGCATACTGTCTGTACATACTTAGATATATTGACACATTCTGAATCAATTTCACTTTCAGTACTTTTTTTTTAGTTTTTTGTTCCTTTTTATAAAAGATAATACTGCAATGCAAAAACTGTTTTATTTCAACGACAATTCATTTCACTTGCACACTGTCTCATATGTAAACAAGCACCTTAACCAAAATGACCATTTTAGATCGTCCTAATGAAAAGAAATGCTCAGTTGGCAATGCCAACTGATAAACGTTTGAAAAAAGGCACTCATTGGACGATCTCATAAGATAGTCTTCCCTTTCTAAATATGATCATGAAATACTCTCTGCAGTTTTATCTAAACCCAGGACTTATTTGACAAAGGTTTGACATTGTTGACGAGGTTCACATTTTGCAACAGTAACTCATTTAGCTTCGGAAACAATATTTTCGAACCAGGAACCCC
>OX401407.1:51789435-51996231 GCA_947846245.1 Cerastoderma edule
TGGGTTATCAACGGCGGCTGACCTTCAACAAAAAATTTGACGGCTGAGAGTTGGGAACCAGTAAAGTAGTTCGCTTAGTCTTTACCGGTCCAGCGCACACAGGCTGGAAACCAGAAACATCGAACATAAAGCGCGCAAGATTAAATTCTTTACCCAGAGCGAATATAGGCCCACTTTCTAAGACGTGTTTGGCAAAATTTGTCGACAAAGATACAGCTTTTTTAATCATAATAACAATTCAGTAATTCTGAATGCATCCCCATCGGTCTTTATGGTGAAATACTAAATCTTCAGTTTGGAACTACTTTTAATTTAAAGGACATTTCTGACCTTGACATTCAACAAAATGAAAGTAGAAAGTCATCACAAAATGTTTCATTTGGAAATCCCAACCTGACCGCGCTTGGCCAGAGGCGTAGCTGGGCTCACGAGCGTACGCAAGTGCATACAACTAATAGACCCTAATCACGCCTCGTTTTGATATCAACCAAAACGAGGCTCTTAACGCAAGGATAAGGAAATCAAGCGTATGCGTAAACAGAAAACGAGAAAGGACTCTGTGATCAATGTTCATTTTAATATCCTACATGTTCATTTGTAAATATCCATTTGAATAGTTTGGAACGAAAAAGAAATATGTCCATTTTTTAACAAATTCCTAATCTATTTTGGTTTATTTGGGGTGTTACCTATATGTTGAGAAAGCAGTCCTCAAAGAGTTAATCAATCGCTTACTCCACAATTAAATCCTATATCTTCACGCCGCTTGAGTAGAAACCTAAAACCAATTTTCTATAGTTTGGACCCAGCTTTTAAAGTTTTCAACAAGTTTGACACGATTATCAACGTGTTGTATATCAACCACGTTCTATTGAATCAAGTAAACTGTAAACCCAGCGGGTGACTTAGGCCCTATGCCTTGTTGTTTATCTCTTATCTGTCTGCAAGTTGTTGTCGTGTCCTACAGTTCTAGTATATTTAACAATTAATCCCTTTTTATTCATGACAGATGTGACTCGATGAAAATCTGCTTTGTTTAGATATAACTAATCAAGCCCAATGTTCCACCACATGATGCTTGACTTTTTAGGGATTTATCATGATCTTCTCTAATAAATTATGACCAACAGTTATCATTATTTTTTTGTTTTCATACCAATTTCGTCTACACCCCTTAAAATGATTAAATTCTTATTTCGTCTACCCGACAAATTCCCCACTTTGTCAACAGAATGAAAATAAATCATGTTTATATATGTGTAATATCTGTTGCTTACAAATGTCACAGTTAAAATAATATACTGAGCATTTTTTTTATGAAAAACAATTAGTACGGCAATAAATACATGTCCCCCATCCCGTAAACATATTTATGTAGGTGTTCACTTTCTGATTGGGAACGTGAAAATAATCAATTTAGATCCAACTCACGGGTTGACATAACATGCCTACATCTGATTAAGATATGCATAATTTATAAGTATTATAGTGAGGGAAATCGTGAAGAGATGTCATATGTTTTACCTGTTAACGTCTTATCAATATACAAACTTTGGACAAGTTAGTGGTTAGCATGAAAACAGTCTATTTTAAAGTCTCAAATCTTATCTAAATTGACATTTACCACATGTTTTCAATCTAATTTTAGGATTATAAAATTTGAGTTATTATGGCAAGACGGTATGCAAAGCCAAACTGTAAGATAAGTTGAAAAAAGAATCAGTTGTAAATAGCATTGAATACAAAAAGTGTAGGCTCCACCAAAACACAGAAAAATCTCAGTCTAGAGGCATCTTCGTTTTTTACATTTAATTGTCTTATTCTATTCTGGATCTACACTATACACACATTTTTAATCAGCATCCCATTATAGACAAATATGATAATAACTTTCATTAATTTTTATACGCAACTTCAGTCAAACATAATTCAATATATATCAATAGATGAGATGTGACTTCTATCTTGAAAGGTGTGAAATTTGGTGAAAGACTGTAGACAATTGGGGATTTTTCGTCTTCAGCCCAAAGTTTATATGGAAGAAATGGGTAAAGACGAAATAAGAATTAACCCTATATTCATTTCTCAACATAATGACAATAATAAAATGTACACAAATACTTATGTTTTTTTTTAAATAAAAATGCTTAATTAACATCAAAGTTTGTCAGAAGAACATTCTAATTGCATAATCACCGTAAACAAGTTTAATTTGCTAATATAAGGTTGTTTAAAAATTATTGATATGATGAGGTCGGAAACGAATTCCTATTGCATGTGTATGCAGAGACATAGATAACTATGTCTCTGGTGTATGTTAAATTAATATTTTGACTTTAAATTATCTTGTCTGTAAACAAAATATATTTATTGTGGTTATGTTATTTAGAACTGCAGCGGCGTAACAAGTAAACATAAAAAATATGAAATAGGAAAACTATTGGTTTTATTAATATTTTAATGAAAACATCGATGAAATTAAAAATTGTAAAAGCATTAGTGATACGCGGACATGATATTATCGGTTTGTTTGCGTTAAGAGCCTCGTTTTGAATCCAAGATGGCCGGCGCGTGATTTCGGTCTATTTACTGTGCAATTCCCTTTACCGTGAAACCCTCGATATGTATGTCGGTATATTTGGTCTAATAACTTGTGTCATATTTTGTTTAATAACACAAATGTGTAGGGTATTTTTCTTAACATGTTATAATGTATAATAGATACGTTTCATAGATTTCACTTTCATGAAATAATCATAAAATAGCACAAGATCGCACCTATGTAAATCAGAATTCCAGGGTCAGACTTTACGAAACTTCCTAGGCCCTTTCAAGACTGTCTGAAATCCTTAAAGGTCTGACTGAGACCCTCTTTGGTCTGACAGAGTTTTACAAAGACAAAGAACAAAGTGTTCAATTCGGTCCTACAGGGGCTCTCAGATTATCGGGAAGTATGTTGTCCCAGCTCACTGGCCAGGGACTGATCCAGGATTTTTGTTAGAGGGAGCGCAAAAATAAACTGGTGGTCCACGTGGCCGCTAGGGTCTCTAAACCAAAGCCCTGACCAGAAGTTCAGCGCAATCCTACGTTTAAGCTGGGTAAATTTTTACATGTACTCATGTGAGAATGATACCTGATTTGAACGCATAAGAATGCCTCTGATTTCAAAATGAGCTCATCTAGGAACTTAGGAAAAACGTATGAGTATGCCCCAACACACAATGAGTGCCCTTTCCTTTTATAACAATGTTTTTATGCAATGAGGCGAAAACGAACAAGGTCCTTTGTGTCGTCTGATTTTACTTTGAATTTGGACCAATCATAAATCCTTTGTGGACGAATGAGGTATACAGGCAGAAAACGCCGCTGCCTGATCATCATGTACCAACTGGCAATCCATGCAAATAAGCATGACGATGTAAGCATCATTGAACCATACAATTTTAGCCAACTGGGTTGAATGTGTTAGTGCATTTCAAGAGGACACACTTTAACTTAATCCTGGACAATACAAGAACACTTCCTACCAAGAAACATCTGAGACGGAAATGCCCTCCCTCCAGACTTGGTGACAACCCCTTCTGCAGACGAGTTCACATCTCATCAGCAGACAATCATACTCTTTTAACCATATTGGTACTACCTAATGTCATTTCTTTGTGATGCAATAAACCTGGGCAGTATACCTATAGAAAAAGTCATCAACTTAAACTTAAGCTTAGAATACTTATAGTGCAATTTTCTTTTAGAGGCTCGTACATGTTACCAGAAGAGTTGTAATGTTAGGCTACTCACATAATCTTGAAATAAGCATTGACCAATTGAACGAATAAAGTTATGTGACCTAAATCATCGTGACATCGATCTCTTCTTCATTCAACATCACAAGAAAATTTAATGTATAATGCGAGTAACTTTGGATTTCCCTCATTTCAAAGTAAACAACGTCATTTACGCGGGAATATTAACTGAGCATAGAACGCGGTTGACATCACATTCGTTGTTTGCAATTTGGAGCAGCAAACACTATTACGGGAACATTTCAACAAAGTTTCTTTTGTCGTTGTGTAATTTGCATTTTCATTAGCATATGCCTTACTCTCTTGCTTACATTTAATATAGTTTACCACAACGCGGGGTGGGGGTTCTTGATTTGTCTTTGTGAAAGGTCCATTCAATGGTTTAATTATGAGGCAAAGGATTCAGTTTTTGAGTGGCTTGCTTGAAAAATGTTTTGCACTGAACAGTTTGGGACTTTTGTATGGGTCTATAACTTGGGTGAATTACACCAAATTAGGTCAAACAACTAAGCCAAAATGTTGCAACAGAATTTGATCTATCTGATATGGCATCAAAATAAATCAACAGAGGCGTTTGGTGACGTTAACTAGCCGCCCCGTTTTGATGACGTCATTCGCGTAAATCCGCGTGATGTTACGAGGCATTTTTAGGGGCAAGGGAATTTCTTCGTGCTAAATCTTGCAAGAATGGCAACGCAAAACTATTAGAATATTTTTTTTAAATATTTGATACGGGATAAACATAAGAAAAGGGGGAGTGGTGCTCTGGATCAAGTTTTATGGTCTCTACTTCAGAATGTAGACTACTACATTCATTTTAGCTCACTCAAAAAGATCCTCTACACATTGTCTGAAAGCTTAACCCAAACCGTCACTTACGTACCAAACCATGAAAATATGTGTCATCTATATAAAACTACTTGTTGTATCGGAACACGTGCATAATATGTCCTAACAGCTATATGCCTGACATACATACATGATATGATACTGCATTTCATATCAAATATAATGGGGCACCCAATATAATGTGAAGTTGTATAAAAATAATTTCCAACTTCTTCATATCTATAAACAACCCATTTATATGTGTTTTTTCTTTCATTCCAAGACTTCTCATTAGACAAGGCGACTCCGATGAGTCTTCTCAGTGACATTTTCAAGGAAGGAAAACACGCTGGGTTTCTTAAGTCACTGATTAAATTCACATTGATCATTGACTTCGATGATCCAATAACAAATCTCCGTCTGGATCATTAGGGGTTTCATTGGCGTAGCTTCCTCAAGGCGCTTTAGGCACGTGCCTACACTTTTATTTCAGGATCTTTTTTTTAAACAATTAAAGAAATACGCAACGCAACGGAAAGGGCCTTATTTCCTACTTGAGCAAGATTTATTTTGGTGCACTCATCAACATGTCGTAATGCTCCTGAGCGATTACAGACTGTATTTTTTTTCCAAGGGGGAGAGAGCATGCCCCTGGACACCCCCATCCCCCCTCCTAGAATGACGTGCCTACACATTCATTTCAGTCAAGCTACGCCCGTGGGTTTCACATCCTTGTACCGCAACGGAAGCTGGCTGGATAGGTCTTTCTCTGATCGTGCGAAAGCAGCCTGGGATACTTTTTCCTTTCCTTTCTTTTACTATTGAATGACAAGATAATCGTGGCCACTATTCTTCTAGCTTTCCTATCATTTCACTTTGCCTTTAATCTTTTTCCTAAAAGCACCGTTGTATAATTGTCAAATATGACCAGAGACATAGATAACGTTCTATGTCTCTGATATGACCGAACATCGCATTGATCAACGTTTAAGTAGAACTGTTGATTATTTTAGACAAGAGACCGCATAGTAAACAATATAAAAGCAGGGAACCAAAGGTTAGCGCTGAGTACCAGCCTGGAATCATTTCCGCTTCCTGATGCTGCGATGCTGAGCAAAAAACTACAAAAAGTTTAAAAAGATGACGCGAGATCTGTTATGGCGTCAACTGTTAAACAGAAAAGCAGCAGAGATCCATCTACTGAGTCTAATTCTAGCGGAAGAAGTGGATCGAGCAGTTCTAGTGAGGATGAACGTTTGAAGAAACTCTTTGAAAGTTGTGATGCTGATTGTGACGGATTGATTGACAGGTCGGGTTGCTTTCCCTTTATCTATCTGTTAACCCAGTTTTTCGTATCACTTAATTCTTTAGGATTTGTAACTTCTTCTAATTTTACCTTTGAGATCAATGAAATACCTATAGGTGCTACCTATCGACTAAAAAATCCCAAACCCAATATTTATGAAACGCAAATTCATATTTGTGCATTTTTTTTTTGAAATGCAGCTTCAAATTCACTCCATCGTTTGACATTTCATCATTGATCACATCTTGGTCACTGTAAAAATTTTCTTCAAATCTGCACCAACTCTTGCTAAAATGTCAATGCATACAATATGACAATTTATTGAAGTATTTCGATTGTTTGGTTCCCATTCCAACTGTACAAGAGATAATTACACAAATAGTGTGATATTGATTAAAAAAAACAACTTCAGAGTCTTTCAGCATTTAATGACATATCTTATATGTGCCTTGCTGACGTTAAGGTAAACGATATAGAGTGACAAATGTATCTCTTTTATGCTTTATGTATCGAAAGCAAAATGGAAAGACAACTGTGATTTTTGTCCTCCCTATTCTAGTAGGGTATTGTTGCTTTTGCTTTTGACTTACCTAACTCACATACAAGGGAATCAATGTCTTCAACCTCAATTGCTTTGTTTTCCAGGAATGATTTAACTCAGATGTGCAGAGAGCTCGGACTAGAAGAATGGACCAATGATATACTGCTACAACTTGGTGTGAACAGCTCTTCAAGACTTTCCTTCGAAGACTTTCTAAGGTTTCGATCGCAGGTAAAGTGAAATGTTTTAATAGCAACATGACAAATTTGTCTTCCACCTCTGATAAACTGTGTAGGTGGATATTGTTGGTTTGATATACAATAAATGTAGCTATTATAAGCATGATTGAATCAGGAAACAGCAATTTATCTAAGTATGTTTAGTTTATATGCGATAGATCTTAAAAGCAATGTCAAGCTTTTTGGCTAAATTACATGTCAATTCCCTGTATACACCAGTGTTAATTTTAGAAATGAAAGTTATCGTGTCCTTTTGGACACACATCTTTTGAAACTATGTGTCCAAGGGTAAAACTATGCGTCCGAGTACCAATGATCCAAGCTATAAGATCATGTCAAACACTTGTTATTAATGATAATCTTAGCTTAAATGACTCAAAACAATGCAGATTTGATAGAAAGAAAGCATGAGACAGCATGCTTTATGATGTTTACTACATTGTAAACATTACTTGTGCTGATGAGAATGCTTCCGGCTGTACACAAATCTTTTGAAATGAAGTGTCCCCAGCAATTTTTATGTGTATATGACGCGGGGCGCAGAGGTAAAATTATCACTGATACACACTTAAATTTTGCTCCATTGACTATTCTATAGCACATAAAATAATAGTTCACCTGTTGTGCAGTTTTGAAGAAACTTTCAAATTAACTCACATATGTGAACTAGTACCTTTTAAACACTTAAAAAAATTCAATAATGTCACCACCATTCAACTGGCATTTGCCGTATAGGAACTTAACAAACCATTTGCTTGATATATTTGATGTGTTTTAGATAGCATTACACTGCAAACAACTAAATCATTACAATTCTTTTCTGAATATCATACTTTAATTACAAACTATCTATTTACTATCATTTACTTATTACAAATTTTCCATTTATTATCATTCATTCATTACAAATTCTTATTTATTTTTCTTAAACAAAAAACATTTAAGCTTGTAAATAATTCAATATTTGTTTATCCGCATCACCATAATGCCCGCTAAATGACCGTTCATTTTATACGTTTTATCCACATCAGCATAATGCATGGTAAATGACCTTAATTGGTGATGTGCCTTAAAACACCATTCATTTATTCATTCCTCTCATTTTGCTTTAGATACTGGAAACTGAGTTACAGCAGACGTTAGTGGAAGACACGGACACAGGTATCGATTTAACCATGAATCATCGTCCGGGGAACCAAGTCACCTCTTGGCCCACAATGAGTAGTGACAGCTTAGGTAAGATTCAACCCTTATAGTGCAGGAAGCAACCTTTCTTAGTTCTACTAAATAATTCCTGCTCAATCTATTCAAATTCCCAGCCTGATAAGGCTTCATCAGGAGAATCTTTATTTCCAACTACATTTTTGTTTATAGGCTTAAACTTTCTTAGTTCAATTGGAAAGAGGTCTAAGTCGTTTAGTTTAACCCTTATAATGCGCGAACCAACTTCATGCTTATGCAAACAGGTTAGATCCAGGCCAGACGTCAAGTAGTTTGGCCGCAAGACACTTCAGACCCATAGCCTTGTACTGGTGAATCCAGGAAACTCATAAGATAACTGATTTTTTTTGACACTACATTAAACCTCACATTAACAAACAAATAAACAAGAAAACAAACAAACCAGGCTGTATGTTGTAAGCAATTACCCTTTTTGTTGTAATGGTTTAAAACCAGCACCAAGGAAATAATTGTTAGTTTTATAATTAAAAATTACGAATTTTTATAATCCTCTAGACAATTAAATTAAAAACATACTCCCAACAATTGCTTTGAAAAGCTCCTTATGTGAAAACACCTTTGACAAACATTTGGTCTGAGTATTTTTCAACCGGCCAGTTGCCATCTGCTATTCGATTTGGACCAGTTAGAAAATTGAACAAAGACTTGAGTTTACGCATAACCATACCATAACGACTTTTGACCAGTGTGTTGAAGACGACTCTATAGAAGACGACTCTATGAAACATTATGGGAAAAGGAGAAATTGCTCTTAACGAGCAATTTCTCCTTTTCCCACAATGTTTTCTACTCCATCAGAAGATTGTTTTTCAAGTTCATCACATTTTTAAATGAAGCCTGCAAACTCTTTCAATTTGGAAGAGAGTCCAAAATTTCGCCTTTGGTAAAGTGTTAACTCTATTTGATTGTTAATCAACAGGTGCCCTATCTGGTCGCCCTGACAGTATAGACTATGACAGTGGAGCCCGAGATCTGCAGAGCCCAGAGCCTGTGGTAAGTCTGCAGAAACTACTCGAGTCCCACAACCCAGGTCTGTACCATCATGTGAAGGAAAGCTGCAGCGATTCACAGGACTTTCTGGATCTAGCAAACAGGGTGAGTACAGAGTTCATTTATTTGGGAAAAGGCATTGGCCTGCTAATTTTGGGAAATTATTTAGATAATGTTCCTGAATTGGGAAATCGAAAAGCAGCGACATTGAATTTTTGGGAAAACTGTATGATTTTAAAGAAATTCCCTATTTGGGAAGTAGCCTTTTATGAGCCCATGTTAAATAAGGCAAAAAGGCCCTGTGATAAATGAGCACTTTCTGGATCTAGCAAATAGGGTAAGTACAGTGATATATCAGTACTTTCTGGATCAGAAATAGAACATTTAAATCAATTTTATTCTCATGGAAGTGAAAAACGCTTTCAATTCAAATATTTATAGAAGTAAATAGCTGAAAGAGGGCATGTTTGTGCAAATTAGTGTATTTTTTATTTACTGCCGTATCCTAGAGGATTTTGCTTTTCTATGCACTATTCCTGGTTTGGTATGGTCTGTGATTTATTTTATCTATCAATAAGTACTCAATCAATACTATCAATGAGTAAAAAGATAAACCCATTACCACATAGTATTGACATTTGACTAGTTTGTTGCGGGCAACTCTGGAAAACATGGTGGCAAAAGGAGAAATTGCTCATAACAAGCAATTCCTTCTTTTCCCACAATGTTTTTTGTCCTTTCAGAAGAATATTTTTCAATATCATCACATTTCGAAATGTCTACTGCTAAGCCTTTCAATTTGGGACAGTTGAAAATTTGGCGTTTGGTAATGGGTTAAGGAACCAGAAGCTATTACTCATACATGTAATCGTTTTCTCAAAAGTTTTTTTTCTTATCTATTTCCTGAGTAAAATTAAAGATTGTGACTGCTAAGAGGTGTGCCAAGCTTTAAACCTTAGATTGTCCATTAATGACAAACCCATTAAAGCTTGCCAAAGTCTCACTTATTTGAAAGACACAAATCCTTTGTGCTTCCAGCACTTTGATTACTACAGAGTTTTGTTGTAATGATGATGTAATTGAATTGCCGTGTTTGAGACTTTATTGTTGGTCTCATTGAAAAGCAGTAGTAGATGGGATTTACTAGGTATTTGTTTCTAGGTCTTCCCCAGTATTTCTTATAGACGCTGGGCAGGGACCAGGAAAATGCCGGTTTTGGACTGTATTCGGTTGTCTTGAACCGGTTGCAAGTTAAGATTTGATGAAAAAATCGGTCTAGACAATAGACGGATATGACACTCTACACACCAAACAATACTTATGAATCACATAATTAATCCATTAATTGTTATCCCCGTGTCAAACAATGCCATAGGCGTGTATTACGTGTGGATTTAATTGTAAACAAACAGGCACGCTTGATTGAGAAGTACACGTGACACATCAATATACCGCAAAAACTGATCAAATTAAGCACATTTAGTCCTATGTGTTAAATTGCTTCTTAGGTTGCAAGAGATCAAAGAGATGAAATGTGTAAAGTATGATAATGTTTTGACAGTTTGCATCCAACACCGACACCACACAATTTTTTAAACAACGTTACTGGATATCAAGGTAGACAATATCACAGGAATCCCCAAATTAACTCTTGAAGAGTTTAAAACAAACAGACCTCAGACCCTGTTTACCTTTTATTGCGAACAGACGATTTTATAACATGATGATTAAAACCAAGTTTTATACTTAATGTTGTCCTAAATAAAAGGTTTGTTTTAATATTGTTGCATAAAGTATCAACTAAGGGGGGGGAGATGTATGGAGGGTTTTCAGTTGAATTTCGGACCGATTGGGATTCAAAGATTTCCAGATCCCTGACGCTGGGGTATTTGATGCAGGGAGTGGTTGGTGAACACCCCTTCTCCTATTGATCTTTTTTCATTGTGCATCCCAAAATGTTGAGTTTTGATGAATGTTTTGAAATTCAAATACAAGAAATATCGCTTTTAAACAATATCAAATGTACCGGGTATAAGAAAATGTCAGAAGCAAATAGACTGGCTGACGGACAAATTTATAGATCTGTTGACAAATTCTTAGGGCATTGGTATCTTTTAAGGTGCTGGGGGAATGTAAATTTTGAATTTCAGATGCTTTGAATCCACAACGCTTAACACGCCTGGGTATGACCCTAGTTTTTTTTTATCAATATTTTTATGGTAATTGGGAGAAACCCCTGTGACAGAGAATCTTTTTTTTTTAGCTCATGAGCAATCTCATGGAGTTAGCCAAAATGTTATCATTAGCATGGCATCACAGGGCTTTTTTCCTTCAATTGGGAAGAGGCCCAAGCCTGCTTAATTTGGGAAATTATATCGCTAAAATTGCTGTATTGGGAAGCCTAAAACCTGGTATGACTTTGATTTTTTGGGAAAACTGCATGATTTTAAAGAAATTTCCAGTTGGGAAGGTGCCTTTTATGGGAGTCTGTTATATAATGTAAAATAGCCCTGAATCAAGTTGAAATTTGTATTGCACATAATAAGCATTTAGGTGAAGTAACTCTGTATATACCTTCTAACTGTATTTCCTAATTAACCTCCCTTTTATTCTTATCCACACATTTTGTTCAACAGACATATTCTGGCTTTAACCCTTATAATGTTGTAAGTGACTATATGCTTATACAAACAGGTTTGTTACAGGCCAGCTGCCAAGTAAAATGGCTGCTGGCCTGTGATCTAACCTGTTTGCTACTCCGGGTATCTTTTCCACAACAAAATTAAGCAGATATTTAAGGTTTTAGAAAGCAGACAACTCAAAAATCTTTTTTTTTAAAAAATTACCCCGCATTCTAAGTAGAGCTTGGGCGGGTAGCAATTTACTGCTTGGGTACCTGAGGCGACCTGCGGGTACTCGAGTACCCGATCCAAATAATATTCTTCCTTAGATTCAAATCTGATATGCCTAAGAACTCATCATATTTTGAAACTTAAGAGAAATGATTTCAAGTTGGTGTCGTCTAAACTCTTCATGTTGGACTCGGTAGTGGGACGTTTGATAAAACATGGGCCATGTAAATGAATGGGTTTGTAAACGGTAACACAAGATCAGATCATTGGCACTCATTAACAAATGGATCAGACGTTAATAGATTATTCCCAAACATAATGTGTAAAAATCTGTCACAATTACTATACTCTCCAATGCTGCTCCTCAGTCATCAAAACCTCGGAAAGCTTCGATGAATTTCCTACATCAATATTCCCTATTGAAAAATCAAGAGGTCGTGGTTGACAATGTTGCCACTTGTGTAAGCACCTGTACCACACAGAATTGTGAGTAATGGCTCTAGTACCTATGACTTACTGCGATGATGGGAATAAAAAATGTTGATGGTGTCGAAAGCTGACAAACAGCCTTCTATTTGGAGTGTATATAGAGTGTATGTAACATATTTGTATACATGTTGAGAAATATTTGTGGGGATAATGGATTGCTAGTTTGGGATTTAGAAACCCCTGATTCACTTGTCAATGAGTGCATATTCACACATTTCATGTGAATTTATAACCCAGGTAAAAGTACTGTCGGGTAACGGGTAGTGATTTGCTACCTGGGTAGTGGCCTGTACCCGGCCCGTACCTAGCCTTTACCTTGCTCGTACCCGGGTACTCAGTACCCGTCCAAACCCGGATACTAAGGTTTAACATGTCAACTACATCTGATTTGGAATGTTCCTTATACAATCAAAAGAGGAATCTTTTATTGGAGGTAACTTAACCCTCATAGTGCGGGAACCGACTTCATGTTATGCCAACAGTTTAGATCACAGGCCAGCTGTAAATTTACTTGGTGGCTTGCCTGTGATCTAACCTTTTGGCCACTCTGGGTATCTTTTTTCTCAACAAAATTGAGCAGATATTTAAAGTATTGGAATGGGATGTTCCGTATTCAAACAAGAGAGGCCTAATTAAGAGGAACCCTGTATTGGTGGTAAGTTAAGCTTCAGAGGCCTCTTGATTCTTAGGCGGATGATGTAGCTGATGAGTTACAATAAATTTGTAGCATACCAATAAAAATGAAAGCTTGAATCTTTTTTTTTTTTGCAAGACTCTGTTCAAACATGGCAATTGGTCTTATCCTTATTTGATAAAGTGTCTTATGATGTAAATATTTTAAGAATACTGAAATTTCAACTCTTAAGAACAAAAAAAAAGTTTGGTAGTATTTGTTGATGGTTTGGACTTGTTTAAAAATGAGGTGATATTCAGCGCAATAATGTACATTTGGGCAATGGTTGGTCAGTGTTTTGATGAAATATTTGGGATTATTCAGCCCAATTCCCCCATCTCTAGAGTATACATTTCCCCCAACATATTTGAAAAATTCCCCTCTTGGAAGTTTTATTCAATTTAATCAAGAACTATGAACATAACATGCTGATGATAAAAGGAGTTGGATTAATGTTTTTCTCTCTATGTATGAATTATTGTGTTAAAACTTTTTTGATTTTGTAGTAACTTGCTTAGCATAGAAATTTAGGCATTTTCCCACCTCATGGAACCTGACCCCCTTACCCCAAAACTGAAGAAAAAAAAACACTGTTAGTGTAACATAGCAGAACTAACTCCTTAGAGGAGTTTTGAACAACACATAATAAGACTGAAATATTGTTGATATTGGTGTTAAACTCAATTCGCTGTGAGAAGTTTGGAGCAATGCATGATAAGATTGATATACTGTTGAAAATGGTGTTAAATTATGTTCCATCCAAACCAATCATCACGTTCCCTTGAGGATCAGATTACATCTCTCATGTACTGAGAAAAGTCAATTTGCATAGGGCATCAATATGGCACAAAAACATGATAACTTTCTCATTGTTTCCTATGGGGTTATTGACTTCATGCTCTGTGTTACAAATAAACTTTTAGAGAGGACTGTAAAGGAAAGCTTTTACATCTTCCCATTGAAAACACAAACATGTTGCCATGGAAATTAATGCATTCTTCGATTTGCATAATACCTTTTATATATGTTGTTATTTACTTGTCTTGACTAACCCAATTAAGGGTTGGACATCAAATGGCAACATTTTCAAAGCCAAAATAGCATGAATGTGAAAATGTGTATTCTGATCCAATAGTTATGGTACAGCAGAGGGCAAATCAAACTTTTGATATACTCCTTTTTATATCAAATTAAATAGTGATGGAAGGGAGAATTTCTTGTTGTGTGCTTTTTCTATTCGTATTATAGAATGAAAGGTTACAAATGGAATTTCAATTTTTTTTGTCTGGCTTTTGTTAAGGAAACAAAAAAAAGCAGAAAATCTGTTAGAATTATACTTGTGTATTTCTTGACTTTTCAGTACAGTAAAATTGCCTGTAGTTTACATTGGGTAAGCATGCAAAAGGAAATCCTTCCACTGCAAAAGTCAGAAAGCCTTAGATTTATACAAGAGCAGATATAAAAAAAAATAAGAATGCTTTATATAATTGAGTGGAAATCATTATGAAAAATATGATTTGCTAATTTGGAATAATTTAGCCTTTTGCCACAGTTTTTAGTGTCTTTTGCAAAAGATCTGTTCTTCTGCAAAAGTGCAAAAGATGTGTGAAAGGAGGTAAAAAATGGAGAAAAGGGATTGGTGCAGACTGTGGCGGCAATGTATAAAGCACACATGCCTGAACACAACCTCCCCCCAAACTCTGAAGAACATTTGGGAGCAATTTCTCCTTTTCCCACAATGTTTTCTGCCCTATTAGAAGATTATTTTTCAATTTCATCACATTTTGAAATGTCGTCTGCAAACTCTTTCAATTCGGGACAGTCGAAAAAATGGCGTTTGGTAAAGGATTAAAGCACACATGCCTGAAACCTCCCCCCCTCATCTTCTTGTAGTATTTTGTGGAATAATATTGGAAAACACTCCTGCAGAATTAACGACCCTTTTACAACTATGGGTCTGTGAGAGAGGGTTTCTAATGTACATGCTACCCTCCAAGACTACTTTCCTCAGAAATAGACTGTTGAAATGCTAAAACTTATGAAACTGTTTTTTCTCTGTTTGATTCATTAGTTAAGGCATAAACTATCTTATTTGAGTATGAAATTGTGATTTTCACTGGATTTATAATTTGTGGTTCATATTGAATTAATTAGCAGACGGAAATAAAGTGTTTTTGTGACTTTTGGTGAGAATCATTTCGGAAGAGGCAGTGATTGCTCATTTTTAGCTCAACCATTTGAAGAATAAGGAGAACTACAATACTCTTCTTTAGTTGCCACAGTGTTTTTTTTTTTTTTAAACCTTTCCCTCCAATAATATTTTTATAGACAATTCCAAATTGTAAGCGTTTCCAAACATGCAGTGATAAAAATTACTATTTCTTTCTGATATTGGTAAAAAAGCCAATTGCAGACAAAAAGAAACTTCATGTTTCAAACAATCTCTTCTTTTGTTTCACAGATTTCTAGATTTTTCACAGGGGTTTTAGATGCATATTTGTATAGTTACATGAAAACCTTTTACCCCATTTCCATTTGGGAATAAATGTGTCACATTCAAATTGGTAGCAACAGCAGATACCTTAGAATAAATACATTGTTTTATGATACATGTATTGGGAAGAAACAATTGTGTCTGAAGGGTAAATTACTCATTATGAGCTGATAGTATTTTTGTTTCAGTGGTTTTTAGAGATTTCCAAGTAGATGTATCATTATCCAATTACCAAACAATAACGACATTTGATCCGTTTGTTGCAGACGATTCTGAAAAACATTGTGGGAAAAGGGATTGCTCTTAACAATTAATTTTAATCTTTAATTTTACCACATTTTCTTATGTTGTCTGCTAACTTTCAATTTGGGACGGTCGAAAATTTGGCTTTTGGTAAAGGTTTAAAAAGTACCGGTACTTTGGAGTGAAGAAGTTAGGAGCATCTTCTACTTTTGTCACAATCGTTGCTAAACATTTTACTACATCATTTGTCTTTCGAAAGAGTATAAAGCATGAAGATAAGGGTTAATATTAGCATATAGCCTTGTAAAATAGCTATTCCATGTTATTCAAGGAATTTCCTTTTGGTGTTCTTTTTTTTGTTCTAAAACCCTTTTTATGCTAAGAACATTTTATGCAACTTCTTAGAATAGCAAAGATATCCCCTAAAAATTGCATAAATCATATATAAACAAAGAAAGTTTCTGTCCAAAAAGGAGATTTGGTGTTTCTAATGGTGAGCAAATACTCCATTTTTTGAAATTATTTAAGTTGCTGTGTTTAACGCTTAGAATTCTTGTTTGTTTTCTCAAAATGGATTTTTTGTGTAGTCTGCTCTCCAAAACTTTATATATCTGCTTAATTTTGTTGAAGAAAGATACCCAGAGTAGCAAACAGTTTATATCACAGGCCAGTCGCCAATTTACTTGGCAGCTGGCCTGGATCTAACCAGTTTGTATAAGCATGAAGTGGTTTCCAGCACTGTAAGCGTTAAAGCAAAGGTTTTTGTAATAAATCTCCCGCATCACAGGTGATATATAGGGCTTCTGGTCCAGACTGATCATCATGAGGTCTTTAACTGAACCCTATCCCTTATAGTGCTGGAACAGACTTCATGCTTATGCAAACAGGTTAGATCCAGGCCATCCGCCAAGTAAATTGGCGACTGTCCTGTGACCTAACCTATTTGCTACCCTGGGTATCTTTCCTCAACATAATTTAGCAGATATTTAAGGTTTTGGAAAGCAGACGAAACAAAAATCTATTTCTAGAAAATTACCCAGCATTCTAAGGGCTTATTTCTCAATCATAAGCAAGGCTCATTCCTGGTTTTTGATTGTTGAGTGTGTTTGTGGGCAAGAAAGTTTCGCCTAGCCAAGAAAATGAGAGAATGTGGTTTCGGTGCAATTACTATAGTAAGTGCATTAAGTTTATGAAGTAATTCCTATAGTCTTGCGTTGAACCCTCAAAGTGGCAGATTATCAAGAGAGAATGAATAAGTGAACTGTTGCAGCAATACGCCTGAGAAAAGATATTAAAGTTCTGACCAAAACATGACTGTATTAACCCTTTACGAAAGTTTGAAGACCACATTTCCAAATGTGATAAAATTGAAAAAAAAAGTCTTCTGATAGGGCAGAAAACATTATGGGAAAAGGACTGGAGCATTGCTCATTAAGTGCAATTTCCACTTTTCCCACAATGTTTTCCAGAGTCGTCTGCAACAAAATGGTCAAATGTTGTTTTTGTTTGGTAAATGGTTAAGCAAGATGAACAACTAAGATGCCAAACACTTTAATGGATGGATGAATGAACACTGAGATAAGAATGTAGGTAACTGGCATATGAATGTACAAAAGGTTTTCATTCCGAGATGAATTCCAGATATATAATCTATAAAATTTGGCTCTCTTTGATCAGCCATGTGAGTGTCTGTTTTGTATAAACACATCCCCCCATAAGGGTATTTTAGATAGGTCCAAATGGAAAACAGCAGTTACTCAAGTTTCTGCAGACAACAAAAGTTAATACTAACTCATTACCAAATGTTAAATTTTATACTGTCCCAAATTAAAAAAAATTGCAGACATCTTTTCAAAATGTGATAAAATTAAAAAAATAATCTTCTGATAAGGCAGTAGACATTATGGAAAAAGAAGAAATTGCTCGTTAGGAAGTATGAAGTTGGTTCCTGCATTTTAATGGTTAACTTTCTCTGAACAGTAGAACAAATATCTTATGTTATCGGAATATTTTGTAAACTAAATTAAATCAATGGGTTTTTTCGACCAAAACTTGAAACTCAATTGGTTTTTCTATAGAAAAATGATTAAAATGAATGAAAGTAATGAATTTTGGGGAAATTTAATGAGATTTTTAGGGCCAAAAATTATCACTGCAGACTTGTTGATATTTGGAAGTTAAAACTTATTATCTCTATTTAAAGATGTACAACAGCAGTACTGATGTAACATACTCACTGGAGAATATTGATTGGAACCAAAATTTGTTCATTTTTATCTGTAATTAGGAGTCAGTATACTGTGAAATAATACATACTTAATCCCAAAAATATTGCTGCAAAATATGAATGAAAAATGATGGAGCTAAAAAGTATGTCATTTTTAAACTTCATTATTTTTTAGATTAGTATGTGATGTAAAAAGAAAAAGAAAACAAAGAAAGAAAAAGGAGTAAAAGTGAAGTATTACTCAGATGAGAATTATAACCTGCCACAAAATGATTTGCAATGAAATGTAATCTTTCTTTACCTTTTTTTTTAAAAGAATGATCAAATCCAGTTCATCAATATGTTGAATAAATCATTAGGATTCATGACCTTTGAATGAATTGTATAGTGAAATGCACATGAAAAGGGTGGACAGATAAAAGCTTGGATTCAATAATGACAAAGTTCTCAAATTCAAATTTGATAAGTGACTGCTGATTGGCTGTGTTAGTGTATGATGTCATGTTCCTTTGACCAATCACATAGCCCGGATGAAGGTGAATATCTGAGGCTCAGAATGGGAGAATTGGATTATGTCAATGAATGTGACCCCTGTGACCCTCATTGCAAGGTAAAGTATGCATAAAAAGTCTCCATTTTAATTTTGAATTTTGTTTTTACCTTAGAAAATTGTTCTGTACAGAAAAAAAGCAAGATACGGAGAAATCTATTTTGTTTACCCAGAATTTGAAACTGTTGTCTCGGGTTACATTTACCTTGGACCAGTAACATATTATTATTATCGAGGGTTCAATGCAAGACTATAGTTAGTGCTTCTTGTATTGAACCGTCATTATGTGGGTTTGCATTGTTTTTTATAAGAACACGCCACAAGAACACGCCACATGCCAAAATGACGGCTTCAAATTATGTTTTTTGTCTGGTCAAGTTTTCAGGGACCCCATGGTCCCCCCTTCAAGTGGCCTGTTCAGATTTTGTTTTGGCCTGTTCAACCAATTTTTATTGAAAACACTGTGTTTCTGACAGGGTTATATTGGTTTGAAACTGAAGTACTACAGCTAGCTCTGCATGTGTATAGGGATGATTTTGTTGGGAGTTTTCTTTCATTCCACTCTGTCTGCTGTAGAGTAGTTTTATACCAGTCTGAATCGAAAGCAGAAGAAAGATACATGATAAAATTGTTAACATTTTCTTTGTGATTTCTTGTATGAATCATTGTGACAAAAGGAGAACTTGTTTGTCATGAGAAATCTCCCTATTTGTCTCCTATGTTTCTGGTTTTCTGCAGCAAGTGCATAAGAATGAGGTAAAGTACAAAACAGGGGATAAATATTTTCCTATTTCAGACACCTAAAAAAATTACTACAACAGACATTCCAATGTACCATTTTTCTCATTCATTCACTCTTTCATTATTTACAATCAGTTTTTCAACCTAAGATAGATTTATGTTACTGTTTTGATAAACTGGTATCAATTTTACCATTTGCAAATTTCTTAAAATAAGGAGTATACCATTTACTCCCTTTATTCACGGTGGGAAACTACATAGACAGAGCCATTGGCGCTGTTAAGGAAATCTTGTAAGTCTCTTCCAGTATAATTTTTTCATTAAAAAGTGTCCAACAGACAATAATATCAAAGTCTTTTATCTAAGAGATCTCAAAAAATCCTGAAATAATGCAATACTTATTCATGAAACTTGATACCATCATTTATGTTAAATGGAGAGTTTGCTTACACTTAAAGCAAAGTGCCATATATTTGGATTATTTATGACAGGGACAGGAAAGGGCTCAAATGGCTTACTATGGGCCTCTGGGTATTTCAGAAACATCACAACTTCAAAGATACCCTACAAGTCTGTACATAATTAGCTGTGTTGGCCTACAATCTATCCAACCCCAAAGTTGTTAACCCTTTACCAAACGCCAAATATTAGACTGTGCCAAATTGGGAGAGTTTGCAGACAACATTTCAAAATGTGATGAAATTGGAAAATAATCTTCTGATAGGGCAGAAAACATTGTGGGAAAAGGAAAAATTGCTTGTAACGAGCAATTTCTCCTTTTCCCACAATGTTTTCCAAAGTCGTCTGCAACAAAGTGGTTAAATGTCGTTATTGTTTGGGAAAGGGTTTAGATATATGAATATGTAAAGATATTCAGAGACTGGGCCTTTTTTCAACATTACTGTCATTGACTCCTTTTCCTTTATTGTTGATAATGGTTGCTGAGAATCGAAAGATTCAAAACCTTCTTCAGTGATTCTTTCGTTTAATTGAATGATGAATTGCCTGTTGTCCTGGCATCGATTTAGAGCAACTGAGGACTGTCAAATCAACCAAAAATTAGATTACTGTGGGAAGAATGAATTGCGTTAGACTGATCATGCATTGTGGTAGTCTAATTGCATACAACTCATTTTTGGGTGAGTGTGAGTGAGTCATGGATTTGGCCTTTTCAAAGCAGAATATTTCTACAAACTTTGCTCCATCCTTATTGATCAAAGAACTGAAAATGTTATTTGAAAAGCTGAGTGATATCTCAAGAGGTCTATAAAATTGGCAGTAATAATGTAAATGATTATTATAGTATTTAGCTTGTATTGACCCGTTACATAGAACACTTATTTAGGTTTGCTTTTTCCAAATGACTCTGGTGTGGAAAAAAAAAGAGAGGCTTGTTATGATGAGTAAATTCTAGTTTGAGCAAAATGATGTGTGAACAGTTTTACACAGAATGCTTCATCCTCCATGCTACCATATGGCTGACATCTGTGGTTGCTTTCAATTTTGTCCAGTTACCAAATCTTCATTTAAAAAACTGGATTTATTTGGTGAATAAGGGATTGCTGTAGTGGTTAGCATTCAGAAAAGATGTACAGTAGTTGAAAAGAAGATTGATGGTTTGAGAATAAGTGATATTATTGGAAAATTGATGAAAATGGTATGAAGCCACATCAAAAATAAAATATAAAAATGGAAGCAGAGCTTCTGCTTAAATGAAAAGACATGCAGTAATTGAAAATACGTGATGTTAAATAATTGAGTCCTTTCTCAATTTTTTATCTGTGAAACTTGATGCAGAGTAAATATCTTTCTTGATTTGAACACATACAGAAGGGTTTTGTTTTTCCCCACTGTGAATAATTCAACAAGAATTGGTTGAACAGGCCAAACCAAAATCTGAACAGGCCACTTGAAGCAGGTCCAGGGGGGTTCTGAACATCTCCCCGTATTTATACCGGCCAAAACATAATTTGAAGTGGTCATTTTGGCCTGCGGCATGTTCTTATCAAGAATATAACGAGGGTTCATACAGAGGGGTTTTGTTATGCAGATTGTTTAATAAGAAAGCTATATATGACTGAAAACTGTTGAAAACGGTGTTAACTGCAAAACCGCCCATGTTAGAGAACAAGGATAGCTCCATGTGGAAACTTTTTTGTTTTCCTGTTCCATCCCTGCTGAGTAACCCTTAGAATGCTAGGTAATTTTCTTAAAAATAGATTTTTGTGTTGTCTGCTTTCCAAAATTCTCAACATCTGCTCAATTTTGATGAGGAAAGATAATCAGAGAATCAAACAGGTTATATCACAGGCCAGCCGCCAATTTACTTGGCGCCTTGCATGGATCTAACCTGTTTGCATAAACATGAAAATGTTTCCAGCACTGTAAGGGTTTTAATTTGCAGCTGTTTGAAGCAGGTGTACTGGTAAATAGGCTTGCTTATTCTTGGTTACCTTTCCCCCATAGAAAGATATAAGGGCTGGAACCGGTATGTTATCTTTTACTCTATTAACTAGGGATGGGAACGAATAGTAAAATCACTATTCGAATATTCGACTAGAACTATTCGAATATATTCGAATATTCGATTTTAGAATTCGTTTTGATGTCCGATGTCTGCATGTCCGAATACTAGTACACTAGTCCTCTGTTCAAACCTTTTGTGTATAGCCGATATCTGTATACATGTACGTGATTCAGTAGGTTGGATGTTGTATTTTTGAATACAAAGTCCTGGTTACACAGGTTACAGGTCGCCTTCGACTTGTCGGCAGAACGAGTAAAGTAATTCCAGACACGTGATGGAGACATTGTGATGTTTATCGAATAGATGTAAAAATTAGAATGAAGATATGTTTGACAAATTATTCTGAAGAAAAATATACTTTCTAACACATTATTTGATTGGTCTTCGTGCATATGCAATCATGATTACGATTGGTTATTGAAAGAGTAATTGTTTAATTTCACGACAAACAAGTTACGTGATTGGTTGACACTGACAATTGTCAATTAGCGTGATTGACTTGTTTTGGATAATAAGGAGCAAGTGCAGATCATTAAGGTGTTAGATTTACCGGCTTAAAATCAACTATTTTCACACTTAGGAATTAATCGTTTTGCAAACTGTCAAAAGATGTGGTAATTTGTCACAGGTGTTTTACTGTGTGACATACGTTGTAAAAACATCGTAACTGCACCTGGGAGCTAGGCACGTTCTTCGATATTTGGGATCGGTTTAGAGGAAGAAAATGAAAATAAAACAGCATTATTTTGGAATAAAATTTACGTAAACATACAGTAATATGGGTTCATTAAAATCGAATATTCGAATACTATTTTGCTATTCGAATATTCGACCCGCTATTCGAATATTCGAATATTCGTTCCCATCCCTACTATTAACCCATCACCAAACAATAACGACAATTGACCAGCTTTGCAGACAACTCTGGGAAACATTTTGGGAAAGGGAGAAATTGCTCTTTTCTGACAATGGATTTTTGTGTCGACTGCTTTTCATAACCTTCAACGTCTGCTTTATTTTGACGAGGAAAGATAGTCAGAGTAGCAATCAGTTTAGATCACAGGCCAGCCGCCAATTTACTTGGCGGCTGGCCTGGATCAAACCTATTTGCATAAGTATGAAGTCGATTCCAGCACTATAAAGGTTAATAGCACTGCAGCAGATGCATCTAAGAGGGTTACTATAGAGGAATGAGTTCAGAAGGGGGGGTGGGGGTTTGAAGTTGGCGGGGGTTTGAAGTTGGCTGTGCCCAGTTTGATAAGTTTGACAGATGATAATGGGAAGATGAGTCCCTCATGTATATAACCTTTCATCTGACCAATTCCCCACAACCTTTAATAATTGTACAGATGACACTTAACCCATTACCAAACAATAACGACATTTGACCAGTTTGTTGCAGACAGCTCTGGGAGTGGGAAACATGGGAATAGAAGAAATTGCTCAAGACGAGTAATTTCTCCTTTTTTCACAATGTTTTCTACCCTATCATAAGATTTTTTTTTTAATTTCATCATATTTTGAGTGTCATCTGCGAACTCTTTCAATTTGGGACAGTCGAAAAATTTGGCGTTTGGTAAAGGATTAACTCATCCCAACTGAAGTGCAATTGGATTTCGTAACCTATCTTAAGGCTGAATACTCATAATCTGCCCTTTTAAAACTCATTCTTTCATTGGGTTACTTCAACTCTGCTTGGTTAACATCCGTTTAGGCCTGAACTATTTGGTTCAAAGCAAATCAGTTCCGGCCCAGACAGATGTACAGTCAAGCCTCGTTTATCCGAATACTTTGGTTCCCAGGGGTAATGTTCCTATTAACGAATAATCCGTAATAAACAATCGGCGAGTTTCCAGTGAAATGTTACCTGTACACCGTATTTCATAATAATTACTATGAAGTAAAAAGAATGTAATAGTTGGAAATGATTACCAGACATTTATCTCCTGATCGCTGTCAATGCAGCGAGTTAACACCTTTTACAAACTTGACTTTCTGCATGCGATGAAAATTACAATTAGGTTAGACCAGTTAACTGACTAAATGACCGATTTACAAACAATCAATACCTTTCATTACACTACACTTGGTGACATTTTATGATCAGCATATGTGCGAATATGCCAAAGGTGTGAATGTTGGATTACCGTATTGTCATTAACCGTAGGTAGCCTCAAAAAAAAAAATCATTATGCTGGGTTCCGTATTAGTCTTGCGCATATACTATTAGAAGTTAGGCTTGGTTCCCGACTTTTATTGTCCGGAGCCGGAACGCAGAGTTTGCGGATTAAACAGTGGAAGTAATGAAGGTAAGGACCGTTCCCTACAATTTCTATTTGGATGGCGAATAATAGGGATTAGCGACGTTCGGACTATCGAGGCTCGACTGTATACCAAGGAAGACTGAGGTAATCCGACGAAAGAAAGAGTTTCAAAATGGCGGATTATGGGTATTTTACCTCAATTGAATGGAACAACAGTTGACTTATATAAATTACAAAAAGTCTGATTTCTTTTTGTTGTATTGGAAAGAAACCATTTACCCTTATAGTGCTGGACCCGACTTCATTGTTATGCAAACAGGTTAGATCCAGGCCAGCCGACAAGTAAATTGGTGGCTGGCCTGGATCTAACCTGTTTGCTATTCTGAGTATCTTTCCTCATCAAAATTAATCAGATATTAAAAGGTTTGGAAAGCAGAGAACACAAAAACCTTCTAAGGGTATGGCCCTCCTGTTTGAAGTTGCTGTTGACTAATGCCAAATTCCTTTTAGGAATAGTGCTGGAACCAACTTCATGCTTATGCAAACAGGTAAGATCCACTGGTTCATTGAGTATCTTTCCTCAACAAAATTAAGCAGATATTTAAGGGTTTGGAAAGCAGATGACACAAACACCTATTTTTAGAAAATAACCCAGCATTGTAAGGGATAAAACAAGCACTACCATCTTGTTTGTTAAAGTTGCTGTTGACCAATCCCAAATTTCATTTCGGAAGTCAGGAAATGAGCTCACATGATAACTTGACAGATTTCCATAGAGATACTGGCAAAACTCTAGAAGGGAAGGAACCAAACTTCCCAAACAGAAAAATAGAAAATGGCCCACATCTGTAGAACCTCTTCAAACATTAGCTCATGGAATACACAGAACCCTTGGAACAAATCAATAATTACAAAATATCAGGTTTGTGATTCAGAATCATAATTGATAACCAGTCTAGAAACATAGAGTAGGGATAGGAACCAGCCAAGCAAGAAAGAGAGGTGGGTGGGGAATATTACCATAATTGGGCAGGGAGCCAGTGAAGAGGAAATTACCATAAATGGTTCTCTGTGGGACCCCGACTCGTGTTACACATAATGAAAGTCCCGGGATCAAATGCATCTTTTTGACCTGATTGATACTTAACTCTCCCTACATCTCCTGCGTGATATTTAAGGAACCAATGTTATAAAATGACTATTTGCTTGAAATGAGCAAATTATCCTGTCATCTCAATGGCTTTTACAATTTGGTATCTTTCCTCATCAAAATTAAGCAGATGTTTAAGGTATTTGAAAGCAGACGACTCAAAATTCTATTTTTAGAAAATTACCCAGCATTCTGAGGGATATAGTTAACATGTTAGATTACAGGCAAGTTGCCAATTTACTTGGCGGCTGGCCTGGATCCAACCTGTTTACATAAGCATGAACTCGTGTTTCAGCACTCTAAGGGTTAACCAAAAACATACATCCTTTTCAGTCATCTGTTGTTTCATAATCAAACAAGCATTATTCATGTATCTGGGAATTTGTTCTTATATCTGAAACCTAACCCACACACTTTAGGAGAGATAGTTGATATAGAGAAATTTATCGATTTATTCACATCTTGCTACATCGAAAGGAGTGAATATATTTGAGAAGGATGTAGCTTTTTTCTGCGGTGTGCGGTGGTTTTAGTGTTGCCATCAATGAAACGATGGACAGTTTCATCTGATTGGTGTTGCTTTTTTAGAACTGTTTTGGTGGATGTTTATTCTCAGTTTAGGATGTACAATCCCTTGCAGGAAAAGTAGCTGAATAGAACAGCATTGTGGTTTTGTGACTTTGAAATAGATTCGTTGATTTGTGTCCCATTTTAGCTTGTATTTCTTACATTCTATTTCCTATTTCTATTGAATTGATTCTGCTGACTCCATGCCTAAATGGTTAGGGTTTTGAACATTAGCCTTTACCAAAAGCCAAATGTTCAACTGTCCCAAATTCTAAAGAGTTCGCAGACAACATTTCAGAATGTGATAAACAATCTTCTGATAAAGCAGAAAACATTGTAGGAAAAGGAGAATTTGCTTGTTTAGAGCAATATCATCTTTTCATACAATGTTTTCCAGAGTCGTCTGCAACATACTGGTCAAATGTCGTAATTGTTAGGTAATGGGTTATATGAGCTGACCATGCTTAGGAATGTTCAAAACCTATAGATTAGGCCAAAGATAACTTGATATAGTTCTCTGAATTACTGATGTTTTTATCTGAAATTTTGTTAGAAACATTGTAATGATCCAATCGAGGTAGGGGAATCAATTGAACAATATTTAGGATCTTATGTCCGACCAAGAAGGCAGCGCTAATGGTATTTTTGCTTATTTCACCTACTTTTGCCACATTATGTATCCCGCATGAGTTGATCACCAACTTTCCAGTTCTGAAGGTATTTATAACGGCGTTACATCGAGAATTCGACAGAGAAATCACATGCTATGCAGATTTCTCTATCAATGGGTGTGGCCATCTTGTTCCGACATAAGAATCGTAAACATTGGTCACATGATTCCCCTGCCTGCAATCCAAGTTAACATGTAACGGTATTTCTTTACATACAGTCTTACTTGTGTTCAGCAACCACCCTTTTAAGCAGCCAACCTGCCGTAAACAACCAATACAGAAAGTCCCATTGTTAGATTTATAGTGTACATCAATTTGTGTTAAGCAGCCAACCTGTCTTAAACAGCCAATTTACTCAGTCCCATAGGCTGGCCTCTGAACACAAGTTTGACTGTACTATCAAAACTTTTTTTTTCATACCTATGACTGTTGTTTGTAGTGTCTTTCAATTGTGACCATTTAAAAAAAGCAATATGAAGAAACCTATTTGTGTATGTTAAGCTTTTGTCAAAATGAAAGAGAAACAGGTTAATCTCATATTTTATTATTGATATGTTGTAGCACATATTTTATATTCAAATTAATTTGTATGTTTCTAGCTCCACCAAGCTACAATAACTTCACTGAAAGGGGAGATAATTGAATTACGGAGTCGACTGCAGCGAGAAAACCTTAAACAAAACAGTCTAGAGAAACAGATTGGGAAATTACAGGTTTGTGCACTTAACCCATTACCAAACAATAACAGCATTTAACCAGTTTTTGCAGACTACTCTTGAAAACATTGTGGGAAAAGGAGAAATGTTTTATGCCCTTTCGGATGACTTTTTTTAAATTTAATCTTATTATGAAATGTCTTGTGCAAACTCTTTCAATTTGGGACAGTCGAAAATTTGGCATTTGGTAAAGGGTTAAAGAAAATGCATGAACACCATTTGTCAAATTAATATTGAGGGGGACATTGGTGCAGAGGTAGAGCCATGGCCTCTTGTACCAAGCTTGCCATTTTCAATCCTGTTAGAGAAGGTGAAATTGCAGGGACTGGCCCTCAAATTGTCGCACGTCTTGGTTGAGTATCCAGGGAGCAGTCAACGAGGGTGAATTTGATAAGCTTCAAGCTTCCTGCACAATAGCTGTTAAATAAATAAGTTTAGACTTAATTAATATTGACATTGTTATCCCTATTTGAAATACAAGTTAATTTGAGAGATTTGAGATTCATGAATATAAAGAAGATTAAGACCAAGAGCAAGATACCCTTAACCTTTATAATGCTGGTTAATTTTCTAAAAATAGATTTTTGTGTCATCTGCTAACCTAAACCTTAAATATCTGCTTAATTTTGATGAAGAAAGCATGAATAGGTAAATAGGCATCACATCATAATTGAATATTTATAAATGCTATACATGGATATAAAGATAAATGTGCTATACATGGATATAAAGATAAATGTGCTATACATGGATATAAAGATAAATGTGCTATACATGGATATGAAGTAGATTACTATGAAGAGAGCATGAATAGGTGAACTGCAAGGGTAAAATAAAAAGTATATAAGGAATAAAAGCATGAACAAATACATTTCAGTTGGAAAGACGGACTCTACAAGAGGACTATGAAGAGAGGTTGGAGGAAATTACATTTAGATACGAGGAGAGATGCACAGAGCTCCACAGTGTTATCGCTGAACTGAGGAAAAAAATAGAGAGGCACCAAATCAATGTGATACGGTAGGTAGTGAGGTGTTTGATTGAAAAATTATAAATGTAACGACTCTTATAACCCTTACGATGCTGGAACAGACTTCATGCTTATGCAAACAGGTTAAATCCAGGCCAGCGGCCAAGTAAATTAGCGCCTGGCCTGTGATCTAACCTGTTTGCTACTCTGAGTATCTTTTCTCAACAAAATTAAAGGCACATCAAAGGAGAGGAGTACAAATAAATTACTGAAAAAATATATGACGTTCTTTTATTATATTCATAAAAGTCATGAGAATTAGTTTAGAAATGCATTGAGACCCTATCAAATAGACTCATTTAAAATAAGTTATTTTGTGCTTGAAATATAGTTGTCTCCAATTCAATCATGTTTATCAACAACCTGTTTGTTTACATTTTCAATATAACGAACTCTGAATGGTTGGTTCTAAAATATGTGTATCAACTGCCAAGGTGAGAGGTGAAGTATCAGGAAATCCGAATTATAAAACTTGCTTATCTGGGTAATTTCTGGTTTACTTTCACATTTTAGTCGTTCTGATGGTGTTTTCTGGTGATAACTATTTGAATCTGTCCAAAAGTTTATCAAAAAATATAGTTTGATATAGCATTAATCTCCTTTTATGGGCCTTTAAGCAGATATTTAAGGTTTTCTAAGGGTTAAATAAAGAGTCAACTAATCATTATGATATGGTAATCAGTCATCACAATATGATGCACAGAATAAAACATGATTAAATATAAGTTTAAGATTTATTTTGCATTGATACCCACAGTCCTGTAAGACTTTCTTTGTCAAAATCACTAAATAGTCAAACCCATATTAAAGTTGATTGTTGGCAGATGTGAGGAAATTTGGAGGTTGAAAATTAGTTTCTATAAAACTGCAATACAGCTTTATTGTTATATGGTACACTCTGCAGAATAGTCTAATAATGCAAAAAAAAAACATTTTTAATTCTATAAAGTGTATATACAGGAAATTAACTTTGATTTTAATCCAGAATTGTGACATTACATTTGAGATCTACTGCATATAAACTGTCCTTACATAGATAAGTTGATTCTTTCAGAATTAATTATGCTTCCAATAGCTTCTATTGATTGTATATCAAACAACAATCTTGATCCAGCAATAGGCTATAATGAGTTATCACAGATTCAATATTAGGTGTTGTCTATGAAGAAAATCAGTAATACAAGTCAAATTTCTATATTTCGTACAGAGAGGAAGATGAAGAGGATCTTGACCCAGCATTCAGCACCAAAAGCCAAGATGGGGATAACACAATCGGGTCCCAACCGCAGGCATGTGGTAAGGAAATGTTTATTGTGTATTCTTGTAAGCAATCAAAGTAAATAAACTTTGAGACATGGGTGAACTCATAACATAACAGGAACAATTTTGTGTAATTAAGAGTACTAGTCATAGAAGCATACAGTGAACCCTCGTTTATCCGAACACGTCCGTTCCCAACAAAATGTCCGGTTTACCGAATAATCCGGACTAATGAAGCAGAGCATGTTCTTATTCACATTAAGACATAAACGGTCTGTATGAGCGGTGTATAGTTATAACCCTTTAGCAAACACCAAATTGTCGACCGTCCCAAATTGAAAGAGTTTGCAGAAGACATATCAAAACGTGATGAAATTCAAAGATAATCTTCTGATATGGCAGAAAACATTGTGGGAAAAGGAGAAATTGCTCGTCACGAGCAATTTCTCCTTTACCCACAATGTTTTCAAAAGTCGTCTGCAATAAACTGGTCCAATAATTCCGTTCCCTTACAATTTTGTTCGGATTGCGAGACATCCGGATAATCGGTGTCCGGATAAACGAGGGTTCACTGTATATGATAATACATTACAGTCTCTTAATAACGCCTTCAATTAAATCGGACATTCAATATAAAACACGTTTAGGCTTAAAAAATAGTCTAAAACCCCCCTTTTACTGTGAACACTGGATGTTCATTTAAAAGTCAGTATCCGAAATAGAAGAATTATCATGTCTTACTACTAGTCAAAATTATTTGACATGAAGATTGCCTATAATTTTCTGATGGAGCAATCTAACGTCTGAAGCTTGAAGGATCAAATTGGTGGTGGATTTATCCAAATTCACATTTTCGGATTTAAACCACAAAAGTCATTTGATAAGACAAGAAATGTAAAATAAAGTTACATACCAACAAATGATGGCATCAACTGCCGTTAAACAATTAAAAACCGATAAGTAGTGTACAAAATATGATGCAATGAAATGACAAATATGACACACAAGTCTTATTGAGCATGTTATGTCAATGCTCACCAGTACAGAAAGTATTTGATCATGCATGTGTTTGTACGTAAAGGGAAGCTGTTTTTATTTTCTTAATTCAAATGTAATGCGAAGAAACTTTGATACCTTATGTATCAAAGTTTAGTGGTTACTGGACATTAACCCAGTAAAAGTATTTTTGTCCTTACAGTTTTCAAGAATGTTTAGTGGAAATTGAGAAATGTGAGTTAAGTTTGTATATGTTGGTTGTGTTGCTCTATTTGAAGACATATGTCTATACTAACTGAAATAATAGAATAAGAACTAGTAGTGGGGATTCCAGGATAGCCATTACATAACTGAAAAATTGTTGATACAGTGTTAAACACCATACAATAGAATAAGGAAGAAAAGACTAGTCCAGTGAAGACATTAGGTTTGTATTGTTTTGCTTTGTTGATTTTTACTATTGTTGGTTCTATTTTTAGACCTAGGTGGAGATCTGAATTCGGAGTTGTCAAGGGTTGTTACCGAACTAGAATCTGCTATTCATGAGAGGCGGACCAAAGCAGACGATGTGGGAGGAGTCAATGACTCGATCATTGAAGGGACAGAAGATGACGGAATTGAAGAAAAGGCCTTGGAGGTTGGTATTTAGACATTTCCAAAAACTGTTTTTCAACTGGTCACAATTGAAAACAACAGCAGACAATAATCCTTGAGGAGGGAAAATAACTTATATCTGGAACATACCAATTAACATGCAGGCATGTGATGAATCATGAAGTCACTGGATAAAGTCATTAAACAAGTAGAGAATGATTTTTATATGACAACATTCTCTTCTTGTTTATTGTCTTTATTCAGTGATGTTTCCTTTTTTCCATTTATTGTTTGTCTATTAAAAGTATTTGTATATAAGTAAGTCGATAAATAGAATAGATGGTTGGTGTTTTTGAATTGGAATCTTTATCAGGCTGTGTTTCAGATTATTTTTCTATTAGCCTACCTATGCCTTGCCTGATACCATTTCCGGTTTCATAACTCCAATCATCTATTCTCTATATGTGCCAGTGACTGAGACTTTTGGCCCAAAGTCGTCAAATGATGTCATAGAGAAAAACGTGATTAAAGATGACGTCATAATTTTACAATTGCTTTATTCATTGAACAATGTTCACTCAAATTATGGAAGATAAAACAATTAAATGTAGGACAATTTAACACCACTGAAACTGTTTAGCTCTCACTATTTTGCACACACTGATGCAATTTGAAATGTAATTTTATCAATTCTATTTAACTTAAAAAGATACGTAAGAAAATTTGTGTATTTCGTTGCCTTGGTGTTGCTACCCAAATAGCTATAAATACCCTAAAAATCATGTTTGGGCAAAACTTTGAATTGGATCTCATTCAACAGACCTTATGGTGTCTAGAAATGATAATAACTCAATTTCTCCCAGGTACCCACTTTGGGCCATTTTTCCAGACAATGCCACATATATCTTTGCATAACTGACATTTATTACACAGCTTTACAAGTTATCGTATCTTTTCGTCAATTATTAAGAAGTTTGCATTTTCATTGTTGTTTAAAGGTATGCAAGAAGATGGAAGATTTCAGTTTTGATGCTGAGGCCTCCAGTCCCCCACGGTCAGAGCTGAGACCGGCAACATTCCACCCACCCCCTCCCCCACCGCCCAACGAATTTCCAGACCCTGGATATCTGCAGGAGGAAATAAACTCTCTGAGAACGGAAAATGGAACATTACAGGTGAGAATAATTTTTTTATTAATTTTATTGTAAAAAAGTTTTTTGTAAATCTATATTTTATCTGTTCCCCTGTGGCCTAGTGGTCAGAAAACAGAACTTGAAATCACATCCCCCCCCCCCCCAGCGTGGGTTCAAATTCCAGTTGGGGTATTTGGATTTAATATAAGTGAAAAAGCATATGGATAAATATTTCATCTGACAAACAAAAGAATTTTGCATTCATTTGGTTTTAATTCATTAAAATCATCTTTTTTTTTTTTATTTTTAGGAGCAGATAATCAAACAAGAAGTTGAATTACAAAGATTTAGACTGGCCCTAGCAAATTTGACAGAGGAGAAAAATAAATATAAAAAACAGGTAAACCAGTGGTATTGCAAAACCTGTGACTAATAGCGCGTCAGTATTGTGAGGCACAGCAGAATAAAATTATGTACTAAGTAGTGAGATTCAGACTTCCTTTTTGACATTAGGTACAAACAAGCAACATCAAAACATGAAGTGCTTTTTGCAAAAATATTAATATGATTATGAAAGAGTTTTCTGTTAAAGTCTGATTTTTGGTTCCCCGTTAAAGTTGCCTGTTCACAGATAAGAAAATTTGGACATAGAAATAAAGTGTTGTTGAAACAATACAGTTTTTGTATTGTTGAAAAACAATTAAAAGTAGTTATTGAAAGTATCGTTAATAAGGATGGAAGGAAATTGGGAAGTTAAGAATTTATTCCATTGAAACTGTTCAAACTATACTAATGTATGAGACACATACTGGAGAATAGCCGTTGGTTTGTACTTTGCTTGTATTAAAGTTTTGATAGCCTGTACACAGTGAATTTATGTATGTATTTATATCCAAAAGTGTTTCAATGGTTTGGAGATCTAATGCATATAGACTGTACATACTTAGATATAGTGATGTTCTGAATTAATTATGCACCCATTAACTACTTTTTATAACATATCATACAACAATACAAAACCTGTATTGCTTCAACGGTAATTCTTTTTAATTGGTTTTGACTTTTCTGTGAACAAGCAACTTGAACAACTACCGGCGGGGTGATCACGTGACCAATGTTTATAAAAATGTCTGAACAAGATAGGCGCACCACAGGTATATTTGCTTTTTTCACCTACTTTTTCCAATGATAGCCCCATAGTGTACCCCAGCATAAGTTGACCATCAAATCTGGTTTCTGGTGGTATATGAAAACCCACGGTTTATAAAGGCATTACATCTAACACTTGGTAGAGAAATTGCAGTGAATGGGTGATGTTTTTAGGTCATTCGCATCCCTCGACTCAAAATCTTCTTCAGGGTCTTGGAGCGAATGACACAGTTAAATTTGAAACAATATTCACCAGCCATTGCGGAAAATTGATTGTTGGAACATGGCCTATATAAAAAAGCGGAAAACAAAGGTAATCTGCTGACAAAAATACATAAATACTTACTCATTTATGGGCACCGCCATTTGCAATCTGTTTTATATGATAAACATTGATCATGTGTTCACCACGCATGAACTAATTACTTACAGGTTGTTGACCATCAGACGAGCAGTCCAGCAAACAGCAGAACTTCTACACCAACCAAAGCACAGAATCTACATAACAATAATGTAGACAGGTAAGTAGTTCTAATATTCTTTGTAATGACGTGCATGGCCCCTCTCTACATAGTTTCAAATCCCAAAAAGCACAACATCTACATAACAATAATGTAGACAGGTTAGTAGTTCTAATATTCTTTGTAATGACGTGCATGGCCCCTCTCTACATAGTTTCAAATCCCAAAAAGCACAGAATCTACATAACAATAATTTAGACAGGTTAGTAGTTCTAATATTCTTTGTAATGACGTGCATGGCCCCTCTCTACATAGTTTCAAATCCCAAAAAGCACAGAGTCTACATAACAATAATTTAGACAGGTTAGTAGTTCTAATATTCTTTGTAATGACGTGCATGGCCCCTCTCTACATAGTTTCAAGTCCCAAAAAGCACAACATCTACATAACAACAATGTAGACAGGTAAGTAGTTCTAATATTCTTTGTAATGACGTGCATGGCCCCTCTCTACATAGTTTCAAATCCCAAATAGCACAACATCTACATAACAACAATTTAGACAGGTTAGTAGTTCTAATATTCTTTGTAATGACGTGCATGGCCCCTCTCTACATAGTTTCAAGTCCCAAAAAGCACAACATCTACATTACAACAATGTAGACAGGTTAGTAGTTCTAATATTCTTTGTAATGACGTGCATGGCCCCTCTCTACATAGTTTCAAATCCCAAATAGCACAACATCTACATAACAACAATGTAGACAGGTTAGTTGCACTTTTCTTCAGTATAGCCAAGCAATTCCTATCCATTGTAATGAAGCGTTCTGCATAGGTTCAAATCCTGATGGTATTTGGATTTTCATGAGAGGTAGTATCCCGACTGACTTAGGGAATACTGATTGGTTCTCCCAAGGTTTACTAGTCCTTATGGGAAGTTGAGTATGGGGGTCTTCCTCCATCATTAAGATTCGGGCATCGCCCGATAACTGAAATTATGTTGAAGGAATATAAAAACATAAATAAAGAGACAAATTGTAATGTAGTGAATAACCAACTGCAATTGATTGATGTCGTAAGATGAATATGAGCGAGTTTTGTTGGATGAAGAACTTTTTTCTCTCCTCTGAAGCCGTTGGCCTAGGGTCACAGTTTAAAAATGTCGTCCTAGATATCTGTCAACAGGATTAAAACTACAGTCTAACTTGTGTTGAGAAACCACCCTTTTAAGCAGCAAACCTGCCTTAAACAACCACTACAGAAGTCCCGTTGTTAGATTTATAGCGTACATTAATTTGTGTTTAACAGCCAAACTGTCTTAAACAGACAATTTACTCTGTCCCATAGGCTGGCCTCTTAACACAAGTTTGACTGTATATCACTTTTAACTGTCTGAAAATACCACATTGTGCCAAGCAGTCTGTGGAAACATCCGATGTGCAAGCGATCTAATGTGTAAACACCGGTAGCACATGCTTGTGATGTCCCATCCCTGTTTGTATATTGCAGACAGGCAACAGTTACAAATGTTGACTGGTTAACATTTCGTTGTGCAGTTAGGTTACCAAAGCATGACAGATGTCCATTTTTTCTTGATGAAACAGCAAAAAATAATAATATAAAGTGTTAGGTAATAACTAGCATTACCCCTCCTCAAGCCTTTGTGTTCTTTCTATGTTTCAGATCGACAGTTAATATTACCCCTACCAAAGCCTCTGATAGTTTTCCTGTTGCGAAGGTTGCGGAGCTGAAGAAGTTGAAGACAATGTCAAGTGAGAGGGGAGTTCTGGGAAGTGAGATAAGCGGGGTAAGAAATAAAGGATGTATGGTTGTGTTTAAAAACTTTCTTCATCTTTGATTATATCTATTTATCAAGTTTTAATGTAGATTTGTTCATAAACTGCAGCCTCATTTTATAATGCTGTCGTCGGGAGCCATGATGATCGACCCCTGTTAAAAGTGGGGTTGAAAAATATAATGCAGGATGTATATTTATATATACCTATTTATTTGTTTCATGATGATTTAAGATGAGAATCATTTGAACACTTTCAAATTCATCCAAAATATCCAAAGTTTGGAACCTATTAGGCATAAAAAACATTCCCCTGGATAAACGTGTACAAACTATGGCATTTTATGCAATATCTTGACAGTATGTACACATAGATTTTAATCATCCCTAGGGTTATGGTTTGTGACCTATTGGGCCATGCGTTATGTATGAAAAACTGACAAACAAAGGGGATCACCCAGCAAAATTATCGATTTTCACAACTTTGAAGTGCACAGGTAATTGTTATAAGCAATTCTTCTTTTCCCACAATGTTTTCTGCCCTAACAAACAATAGCAGCAGCATTTACCAATTTTGTTGTAGACCACTCTTGACGAGCAATTTCTCCTTTTCCCACAATGTTTTCAGCCCTATCAGAAGAATATTTTTTCATTTCATCACATTTTGAAATGTCGTCTTCAAACTCTTTCAATTTAGGAAAGTTGAAAATTTGGCGTTTGGTAAAGGGTAAAAATGCATTTTCAAACACTTGGTATCAACAAGGTTGATCTTTTCTTAGAATCATATTAAAGAAGGGTTCCACATACAGTGAACCCTCGTTTATCCGAACACGTCCGTTCCCAACAAAATGTCCGGTTTACCGAAAAATCCGGACTTATGAAGCAGAGCATGTTCTTATTCACATTAAGACATAAACGGTCTGTATGAGCGGTGTATAGTTATAACCCTTTAGCAAACGCCAAAATGTCCCAAATTGAAAGAGTTTGCAGAAGACATATCAATACGTGATGAAATTCAAAGATAATCTTCTGATATGGCAGAAAACATTGTGGGAAAAGGAGAAATTGCTCGTCACAAGCAATTTCTCCTTTACCCACAATGTTTTCAAAAGTCGTCTGCAATAAACTGGTCCAATAATTCCATTCCCTTACAATTTTGTTCGGATTGCGAGACATCCGGATAATCGGTGTCCGGATAAACGAGGGTTCACTGTATATGTTTCCTCTTCAGATTCCGAATACAAAAGTAGCAGAGCATCTAGTCCAGAGTCTGTGGAAAGGCTCAAACTTACAGGAGATCGTCCATAACGTAGCGGACCCAGCGTCAATGGGCGACCTAAACGCCAAAGTGCCCGAGTTTGAGATTGAGCTGGAACGTCTGCAGAGCCAGATAGACAATTACAAATCTCAGTTGGACGTTACAAACTTGACGTTAGAAGAGTCAAAGGGCCACTGTAACCGTTTGACAGTGTTAATCGGGAAATATGAGTCGAATAACACGGCCTTACAGATTGTGTTGAACTATAGTCAGTTGTGCATAGAGACATACGAGATAATTTGTGCTTTATTGGAGAGCGAGCTGGGAATCGTGCTGGCGAACTGTCGTGCGGCTGGGATAGGTAGCATGGGTAGGTTTTTCATGTGGAATCATTTTGACCCCTTTCTACATAACTTCCCAATTGTTTATGTCTTATGCTGCAGAGGGCAATTTAAAATCTCAAAACTTACAGGCGTATGACCATAGGCCTTTGGTTTGGTGGCCTAGTGTTCAGGGTGGTTCAAATCATTGCATCTGTAAAGTTGAATTTTCAAGATATGTAGTCTTTTAGTTTTTTTATGGAATGCTGATGTTTATTGTTTATAATTTTCTTGACCCTAACACATCCTTATTTGTAAAAGTCACATTTCACGTCATAAACTTGCTTGTTGTGGGTACATATACCAATTCACTTATCATGGGTAAATAAACCAGTTTGTTTATCACAGGTTAATACTATAGTCTATGTTTCAGGTTCAGGTGGATTCTCGGACGATCAAGGAGAGATAACTTCGATACTCCAGAGGGCGCACCAGTCCCGACGTGCTGCCGAGAACGTTTGTAAACACACGATAAACAAACTCGATAAAATGTTTGGGCTGGCGCCTGGCTGTCATTCTCCTGTAAGAGCGTGGGAGGAGTTGTCAGGGACCAGTAAAGCAAGGTCAGTTTACCCAATTTACTATGGGGGACTTAGTGATGAGTACAAATAGAGCACCTGCTGATGACAATATTTCGTTAGAAGTGGAAATACACCATGTTTATTTTCTTCACAATTAACGCAAAGTGAGCGATTGCATTTTACAATGGCAAAAGGGAAAGTAAAGTATAAAAAATGATATTTATAATACTTGATAAAATAATGATATTTGATTTGATAAAATTGTGATATTTAGTCTGATAAGATCACCCTGCCCCTCTTTCATCCAGATTTGGAATAAATTTAGATGATGCTTATCTTTTTTTACTGGATAAAGAAGTTCATTTAGTAATGATGTCTTCTTGTATTTAATTCTGACCAGTTAAGTTGAAAATCATCCTTTTTTTTATGGTGTCACAGCATTCTTTTTATGCTGATTTCATTACAAAGCAGATGGTCATGTGATGTTAAACTTTGTGGTGGCAGTGATCAATCTCATAAAGGGAGATCACTGTGAGGAGTTTGTACCAGAGCCAGTCTGTGTTAGACTGAGCATAAGCCTAATGTTGGAACTCTTCGAGTTGAGCAAGAAAACTTTTGACAATATTAGATTTTACCTTTCCACGATTTGTACATTACAGCTCTGCAAGTTCATCTGACACGGAGTTCACGAAAGTGGACGAGCGCCGATTGAGAGACTACATTCAGAAACTGAAGAATGAGCAGAGTTCCGTCCAGCTTACGGTGATGGAGTTAGAGAGTGTGTATCCGGACCCCGACGCGGAGAAGGCGTTGAAGAACACGGATACCCAGCGGCTCGATCTCGAACTGGAGAATGTGGTGATAATGCAGGAGCTAATGGCAATGAAGGTTAGTGCCCTTGGTTTTCATTTGTTGGAAGTGTTTAGTTTTATTATTCAGAAGGGGGCCTAAATGATTGTGTTGTAACAGGCCTGCTTATATTAACCTATGACCAAACAATAATAACGACATTTTAGACAATGATAGGGGAGCCTGGTGAAGGGTTTTCTGAGCCATGGGTTAACTCAGTTTCATTCCTTAACCTATCACCAAACAATAACAACATTTAACCAGTTTATTGCAGATGACTGGAAAATATTGTGGGAAAAGGGAAGTTGCTCTTAACTGAGCAATTTCTTCTTTTCCCACAATGTTTTCTGCCCTATCAGAAGATTATTTTTCAATTTCATCTTATTTTGAAATGTCGTCTGCAGAGTTTCAATTTGGGACAGTCGAAAATTTGACGATTGGTAAAGTGTTAAAGAACAAGGAGAGATTTCAGACCTCGTAATAAGACGCACATTTTCACATTCATGAATTAGTTTTCATAACTTTTATGAACACAATTTATTTGTTTTTGCTTTGGGTTTTAAACTTTTTTATTTTAAAACATTGATTGTGACAGAAGCTTGAAGCTTATTCAATTCACTCTCGTTGACTGCTTACTGGATACTTCTACAAACTACAAACAATATCTCTGGAATCCCAAAATCGATCTGTTTTTCGTTATTCCTTTGTCATATAATGCCAGAAGCGTTGCGCCCACCTCTGGAACTGATTTGGATTTGAAGATTTCCTGGTCCCTGCTTCCAGTACTTTAATTTGTTTGTTTTTTTGTGTATTGTAGGAAGAGAAAGCAGAACTGAAAGCTCAAAACTATTTACTGGAGAAGGAAAAGCGCGCCATCGAACTACGACTGGGCAGCATGGAGTCCCAGGAACAAGCCTACTTGGTGCAAATAGATCATCTCAAGTCAGAGGTCACGGATAAAGGTCAAGGTGAAGGTCAAACCTCACAGGACGCAGGAGGCAGCAGTGACAAGGTTTGATATACATAGGACTTTAGAATGTCATTTTTGCAAGAGATGCCATTTTTGGGCTAAGGGTGCGAAGCATTCTTAGCCCATTGAATTTACATACCACATTTTGAGGCCTTCCAGTTTATCTATCATAAACTTGAGCAAAACTCCTGTTACTTATTATTCATCCACTTCATGTTCTCCGGAACTAGGCAAGAAAATAGTCTTTAATTACTCACTTTGTTTACACTCTATTTAACCCTTTCCCAAACGCCAAATTTTCGACTGTCCCCAATTGAAAGAGTTTGCAGACGACATTTCATAATGTTATGAAATTGAAAAATAATCTTCTGAAAGGACAGAAAACATTGTGGTAAAAGGAGAAATTGCCCTTTCCGAGCAATTTCTCCTTTCCCCACAATGATTTCCAGAGTCATCTGCAACAAACTGGTCAAATGTGGTTATTGTTTGGTACATAGTGACGTGGGCAATGTTAGGTAATTCGAAGCGTTTTAGCAATTTGTCTCAGTTATTTCAGTGTCCATTGAAGAACCTTCCAATTTTCACATTACATTTTTCCATCAGTACCTAGGGAAATTCAAGTCTGGTTGAATTACTCAAAGAGAGATAGAATTTTTTTTTTAACAGCTGTGTCTCTGCCATTATCTTTTATTCTCTTGTTTAGAAAATGGTATTTATTAATAGCACCTCTAATTCTAAATTTAGCTCATTATTTACAAAATAAACCTGTTTTAACGGTTTGCAATATACTGCAATACAAATGATCTGTATCTTTACATGAACAGTTATAAACCAAATTGGGAAGCTGTTAATAATGAAGTCTTATATTACTTAGTAAACCTATATTGTCATTTTATGGGTAGAAGACATCTTATTTTAAAAAGTTATAAATCCCAATCTGTGAGATATTCCTTTAAAACCCAATAAGACAAACAATAATACAAACATATTCTTGTTACAGGAGGGAAGTGATAGGTCAACTCCTCAGGAACTATCTTCCCCGGATCACGGATCTAAGGATGTCTCGGAGGTGATACACGATTTGACAGAGGCTCTACGACGGGAAAAGCGCCTGAAAGGCCAGGTGTCCGAGCTAGTCGCGGCGCTGGAAAAACTCTCGAGGAATTCGGAGATCCGGCACCAACAATCTGCGGAGTTTGTCAATGATTTGAAGAGAGCTAACAGGTAAAGTTGATTGAGATTTATTGGTTGCTTTTGTTTAGACTATTTGTAGTTTGTTTATTAATTGAGACTAATTGAATCATGAAAATCAATTAATTTAGACAAATTGATTGTTTGAGACTCTTAGACCAAGGCTTTAATGCTGGTTTTGCCAAATAGAGAATTGAATTGGTTACTGTAGGTGCAGAGGAAGAATAGCTGCCCAGTGTGTGTGGGAATTTCTAGGTAAATTAGAATTAGTCAATTTTACATTGTTTTACATTGGTTATGGAACAAGTTCTTACAACATATATATGAATAATTATTGATTCCTCTGTCTGGGTACATAACCAGCACTTTGGAATATAGATTAACCCATTACCAAACAATAAAGACACTTGACCTATTTATTGAAGACGACTCTGGAAACATTGTGGGAAAAGGAGAAGTATTTTCTGCCCTATCAGGAAATTATTTTTCAAATATTTTCCAAATTTTTGACTGTCCCAAACTTAAAGAGTTTGCAGACGACATTTCAAAATGTGGTGAAGTTGAAAAATAACCTGATATGGCAGAAAACATTCTAACAAGCAATTTTTCCTTTTCCCACAATGTTTTCCAGAGTTGTCTGCAACAAACTGTTCAAATGTCATTGTTTCGTATTGGGTTAAAAAGAAACCACTTACAAATGGGGTACTCCCATGAAATGAGTAAACTTTCGTTTTATCACATTGGTTTCTATTTAATAGACAGAAAAAAGAACTGCCAAGTGTCAATGCAAAAATTGTAAATTGTAATGTCACCGAAAATTTATATAGCCTTCTAAAATTCAAATTACTTTTTTAGATAAAGTAGTTAATTTTATTGTCTGACTCTATCATTACAGTGCCCTTATATCCATGTTTGATAAAGCCAAAATGAAGTACCAATTGTAATATCACTGAATGTTTATATAGCCTTCAAAAATTCGAATTACTTTTTTAGATATGGTAGTTCTTTTTCTTATCTGAGTGTTTCTATTACAGTGCCCTTATATCCGCGTTTGATAAAGCCAAAAAGAAGTACCAAAGCAAACTGAAGAAACTCGAGTCACAGATGCAGTCTCTGACAGAGAGATATGAATCACAAGTAAGAATCAATAACCTAACAACCTTGTTACGGAAAAGCATTTATAGTCTAACTTGTGTTAAGCAGCCACCCTTTTAAGCAGCCAACCTGCCTTAAACAGCCACTACAAAAAGTTCCATTGTTAGATTTAAAGTGTAAATCAATTTGTGTTAAGCAGCCAACCTGTCTTAAACAGCCAATTTAGTCTGTCCCATAGGCTGGCCTCTTAACACAAGTTTGACTGTATTTTAATTATATGGGTATTAACATGGTGTCAACATTATTCTGGTTATATTTACCATATCTATTTTATTTAAAATTGATTGTGAAGGAAGATAAAAACTTGTTAAAAGCCACTCTGGATGACTGCTTCCTGGATTCTAAACCAGTACTAGCGCAGATTTGTTGGTTAATCCCGGAAATGTTAACGTCACCTAACAGAGATTCTAACCGGAGACCCTCGGTACAAGAGGCAGAGGCTCCACCTCTGCACCACTGTCGCCCTATGATAATGCTAGACCCTTAAATGATTCAATTACCCATAAGGGCTGGTCAAGGTGGGTGGACTCATCGGCATTCCGTAGTCCGTCAGGAGATTACCTCTCACAAAAATTCATGTCCCTCACCAGGATTTGAACCGACATGGAGAGTGACCATGTGATTTCAAATTCTGTACTCTAACCACTTGGCCATGGAGGTTTCCTATGGAAGATCATTTTGCCTTGTTTCGGGGGCTCAGTGGCTTAGTGGTTAGAGTACAGACCTTGAAAGTTCATTTCCCCTCTCCGCATGGGTTCTAATCCCAATGACAATATTAAAAAAAAAAATAGTTTAAAAAAAAAGTTAAAACCGTCTACAACCAAAAATCAAATTGTTTAAACAAGTAGATTAGAGTGTATGTTTTTGGAAATGGGCTGACATCCAGTGCTGTTAACTTAAACCCTTATAATGCTGGAACCAACTTAATGCTTATGCAAACAGGTTAGATCCAGGCCAGCCAAGTGAATTTGTGGCTGGCCTGTGATCTAACCTGTTTGCTACTCTGAGTATCTTTCCTCAACAAATAATTAAATTAAGCAGATAATTAAGGTTTTGAAAAGCAGATGATACAAAAATTTATTTTTAGAAAGTATCCCAGCATTCTAAGGGTTAACATGCTGGCAATTGTTATATACATGAGGAATGTCGGCTGTGGGGAGTGTACTTGCTCATGTTATTATCTTGTAATTATGTTTTTCAGATTAGAATGTTGAAACAAAAACTTTCCAGGCAAGAAGATGACAGACCAAGAGTATCCAATGAAACGTCTTTATAGATCTAGTTGTTAGTTAGTTTGTTCTTTCAGTTTTTACAAAGTGTGATTTCATTGGTCAGTTGCCTTGCTATTACATTTATATCTTTAGCATTTGTTTGTTCATGATGATGGTTGCTTTACTGGAAATAGATATAGATTGCAGAAAAAGCACAACTTCTTATTGGATAATGCTCTCTTATTCCATCAGCATTTTTCCTAGGTTACTATAAATGACCACAGGGGTCTATAGTTATCCGGGGGTTTGTACAATGTAATATAATATAAAGGTAAAGGTTTCGTTTATTAAAGTGTCACCCCTATTGAAAGGGCCAGGCAGTTTGGCTAATGTTAGGTTACTATGTAATATAATATAGAGTTTAAGGTTTAGTTTATTATAGTGTCATCCCTATTGAAAAGGACAGCCAGACAACTTTGGCTTATGGGACATCTTTCACTGATTATACCAGGTACCTCCCAACATGTATTACATAGTACTGACCCCAGGATAACTATGGACCCCTGTGTACATGACTCCCTTTTCCCTGTTCTTGCAGAGTTGATATAACAAAAAAAGGGCAGTAGATTCTTATTAGCAAATGCAAAATCTTATGGCAAATTTGCTATTGGTTAGAATACCATGACTTCATGTACATTGTTTAAATGGGCAGTTTATGGTTAGGTTTTGTAAAAAACAGATTACTTGGATGAAACTAATTTGAAAAATGTGATTAAGGGGAAATTTTCTAACAATGAACACATTTTTCAAGCATTTGCTGCTGCAAAAACGTCTGCATCTGTAAATCAATCCTTCTAAATTTGAAAATGGTAACTCTTACAGTGCTATCTCAACTTTGTGCAACTCTGAGTCTCTTTCCTCATATTTAAGGTTTTGCACACCAAAAACTCTTTGGTTAACTTACAGAATGGTATTATAATTCTCAAACTTACAAACACAATGCATGTAAGAAGCATCATTTAATTATGACTGTGATCTGTCCTGTGCATTGTGTTTTGATATGAACCTTGCTTATATTATTTTTGACCAAAACATAACATGATACTGTATGATGGTGTAACAAGCTAAAATGTAAAAAGAAAAGCCATGTTTGTTTGTACCAGTTGTGTTCAATACGTGAAGAAACATGTCCAATCAATATTCATTGGTAAAGATGTACATTTCATTCGGTAACAAACTTTACAAAATTTCTCATTACAAGGACGAAGGAAAAATGTTTTGTTTCCAGGTTATTTGAACAGTAAAATAATTAATAATCTTATTATTTTCAATTTCGTACAGTTTAATGTATATGTTACTGAATAAAATACTTATCATAAGTAAAAGGGTATTTGCCATGTTAACTTTGTTCATTTTATTTTGTTATCAAAATTCTATGGTGTTTGTACTTATTAGAATTCTCTAATTAAGATGATTAATTATTGCTTATGAAAGTCATGATAATTCATTTAGTCATTTGTTATGAAACAAAGTAGAAAAATGAGTTTGGTCTAAATCAGTTTTCTCTCTCAATATTTCAAGGTAGATTTATTAGCAGATGGTTTGAGGAATTGCCATGAAAAAATATAAAGAGAAAGAGAAATAGCTCGTAAGCAGAAATTTCTCCTTTCCTCACAATGGCTTTTCTCCTTTACACAAAGATTACTTAATAATCAACTGTTCCTAAAGTAAACATGCATGAAACAAGCGAGATATCCTTTCGGCAGAGTTGTTTTTACCCTATGTTATAAAGGAAATTGGAAGTATTTATGATGTTTGAATGTCATTTTTGGTTGCATTCATTTTTGAACATGAAACCATTTTTTGTGGTCAGAAACAAGGTAATTTTTTATGGTAAAATCATCGTGCACAGCTTTTTACAAGCATTTTTTCCTTTTTTTATATATTTTTTCGAATATCTATGACAGGTCTTTTAAAAGCTATAAATAGGATAAAATGGGTTAAAGATGAAATAAAAATGTCATTCTGTCAAATACTGGTGAATACAGGAAAGCCATTACATAACTGGAAAATGGGTAAACACCCCACAAACAAATAAACAAACATTCTGTCAATGATCAATGTTCTCTTTTAATTCTGCTGACCATATATAATGGATACTAGGTTAGCAACTGTGATGAATACAAAGAAATGTGTATGCATGGATATATAAAATGGTCAAACTGCTGATAACTCCTGATGAATGTTCTTGAATAACCAGTTTCCCCATTTCCCCCCAACAATACATGATATGTCCAAGTTGTTGTTGATCGATTATTTCTAAAGCTTTTTGAAAAAAGTTTGTGTCTATTTTGACTTTTTTTTCATGATGTTCTCTATATGTTACTGCAGAGGAAAAAATATTCAAAAACTTATGGAAAAGAAAATTCAAATGTGAGTTTTGAAACTATAAAATGATTGAAATGTTATCAATATGGCTTGGTTTGCCATAACTTGATGCTGTCTGTTATTCCTTTTTTTGAATTTGTATTCATTTTTTCTCTGTAGTGAGGTTGTGGTTTAGATAAGAACTCTGCCAAAATATGGACCTTTTAGAGTAGATAAATGTTGCTATGCCAAAGAAAGTGTGATAATGCCCTTTTAGACATCTGCAGAAAATGGGCCACATCACGGGAAAAGGGGCACTCGGACATAGCCATGGGTGTAGCCCCAGACCAGCCGCCACGTCACTGACGTGGCGGCTGGTCTGGGGCTACACTGTTTGCCATCTTAGAGGACATCAAGTTCTACCTTTAAATAGATACAAATGATAACTGTCGTGACTAGATGCTGGAATAATTGCGCTAAGAAAGAGCTGAGTCAACGTTTTTTATTTATGTCCGAGTGCCCCTTTTCGCGTGATGCGGCCCAAATGTTTCATTGGTTTTAATTGGAAAAAGGTTAAATCCTGATTACGGTTGCCTATACCAAATTTTCTACTGTTCCAAACTCAGTGAATTTGAAGACGACATCTCATAATGTGATGAAATTGGGATAGATATGTTGTGATAGGGCAGAAAACATTGTGGGAAAAGTATGCATGTGTATACTTACAACCCTTTAGCAAACGCCAAATTGTCGACCGTCCCAAATTGAAAGAGTTTGCAGACGACATATCAAAACGTGATGAAATTCAAAGATAATCTTCTGATATGGCAGGAAACATTGTGGGAAACGGAGAAATTGCTTGTTACGAGCAATTTCTCCTTTTCCCAGAATGTTTTCCAGCGTCGTTTGCAACAAACTGGTCAAATTTGGTAATTGTTTGGTAACTGGTAAGACTTATTTGATACCACAAATTAAGAATATACAGGATTACATCTCTGTCACACAGGATTTTATAAATTATGGGAGAAAAGAAGTACAGTCAAACTTGTGTTAAGAGGCCAGCCTATGGGACAGAGTAAACAGCCAATTTACTCTGTCCCTTAGGCTGGCCTCTTAACACAAGTTTGACTGTAGTTGTAATGATGTAACCTGTAATGGTTCCGATGATAAACAAATAGGATACGGATATAGATATTTGCCCTGAAAAATGGCACAAAATCCAAACCAGTCGATTTTTAACCCATTACCAAACAATAAGCATATTTAACCTCTTTGTTGCAGAAGACTCTGGAAAACATTGTGGGAAAATGGGAAATTGCTCTTTAAGAAATTTGCCCGCAATGTTTTCTACCCTATCAGAAGATTATTGTCCAATTTCATCACATTTTAAAATGTCGTCTGCAAACCCTTTCAATGTGGGACAGTCAAGAAATTTGGCATTTGGTAAAGGGTACCAGGAACATTTTCCCCCTCTTCTTAGTTATATGTAGGCTTATACATTTTGTTCTAGTGGTGATAATTCATATTTTGCTGAGTGTGAAGTTTATGCAAGTTAAAAGATGGTAAAACCATATTGGATGTATGAATTTATATGAAAAGGATATACAGTCAAACTTGTGTAGAGGCCAGCCTATGGGACAGAGTTAATTGGCTGTTTAGGACAGGTTGGCTGCTTAACACAAATTGATTTACACTATAAATCTAACAATGGGACTTTCTGTAGTGGCTGTTTAAGGCAGGTTGGCTGCTTAAAAGGGTGGCTGCTTAACACAAGTTAGACTGTACTGTATTTTATTATATTGCTCATGCTGCATTTATGGACTTTTTTTTAAATTTTGTATATTATTTATCAAAATGCCTAAATCTCAATAAAGTATTTACATACCAATTACCAAGGTTTGTGTTTTCATTTATAATCCTTTATTTTTCTATAACATGTTCTTGGAGGGGGCGTCCATAGCCTTGCGATTAATGCATAGAACTTGGATAACACAAATCCCCTTCACATTAAAATTTTGTTGGCCTTCATAGCTTAGCGATTAATGTATAGACCTTATCACATATCCCCTCCACATTTGTTAGCCTTTATCACTTTGCCACAGTGACGCTCTAACACTGCACCACTGTTGCCCACTTGTACTAGGCTAGGGCTCTGAAGTGACTTGCCAAAAGTCACTCCCATGAAACCCCAATGAAATTAGCAGTGTCTTTGGGGCTCTGCTCAGGTTATTTTAGGACAATTATGTTTGTTTGAATGGTGTGTAATGCCGTATCAACAATTTTTCAGTTTTGTAACGGCTTTGCTGAATCCACCAGTACTAAGTTTAAACATCGATTGTGACAGAAGCTTGAAGTTTATTGAATTTACTCTCGATGACAGCTTCCTGATTCGTGAGTTGGTCCCGGGTATTTTCACCTTGCTTAACAGGGATTTGAACCCAGGACCCTTGGTACAAGACGCCAACACACTACCACTGCCGCCCACTAGAGCTAGGCTAGGGCTCTAAAGTGACTTGCCAAACGTCACTGCCACGAAACCAGAGGTGTAGGTGGGGCTCAAACCTGGGTCTGATTTTAAAGTTTGTCACGTTAACCATTGGTACTGTACTCATAAGGCAGGACTCGTGTAAATAACAACCAAATAATGAGGCCATTTCACGGAGGGGGGAAGAAATCAAAGAACAACCAAGATGATAATTCTACAACACAAATTTTATTGCCCTATTGGATGCTCTTACGCTTTATGACCTTCAGACGACTTGTCAAAAAAAAAAAAAAATGAAACGTACATTCAACTTTTATAAGGTATTTGTATGTGGATTTGAATTGAATTTTTGCAACATTTTCATTGTCTTTTTTTTTTTTTCCCTATATTACATCATATGTTTTCTCAGAAGCATCTTCTTTTTTTTTTATCTCTTCAAACCAGAATGAGGCTTAGAAAGAGTGTATAACAATGTGCGAATATTTCATACTGGTGTTAGATATGTATATAAAGTCGATAAAACAATGTGTGTCAAAAGGGAGAAATTCTCTCATCTTCGGTAGATTTCTTCTATTGATAATAGTTTGTGTGAGAAAGACACACCTACCCTAAGTAGTTGAAAGTCGTTTGAAGGTCATAAAGTTGTAAAAAGTACATCTTAAAAAGAGAGAATAGCAATAACATTGAAAACATAACTGAAACTATTCATAATATTATGAGTTGCGGAGTGGGAGGAAAACATGTTCATGTATCTAGATGCATTGTCTCTTTTAACCCTTTTACCAAATGCCAAATTGTTCGACAGTCCCAAATTGAAAGAGTTTGCAGACGACATTTCTAAATGTGATGAAATTGAAAAATAATCTTCTGATAGGGCAGAAAATATAGTGGGAAAAGGAGAAATTGCTTGTTACGAGCAATTTCTCCTTTTCCCACAATATTTTCCAGAGCCGTCTGCAACAACCTGGTCAAATGTTGTTATTGTTTGGTAACCAGCTAATAAGATATTTTTGTACACATACAGGGCTTAAGGCAAGACGGAAGCAGGTTCTTCACAAAAGTGAAGGACTTGCCATAGTCCTGCATTAATCTGTATCATTTATGTTTGGAATTGAGGTCGGAATTCCTTGCAAAGTACAGTCTAACTTGTGTTAAGCAGCCACCCTTTTAAGCAGCCAACCTGCCTTAAACAGCCACTACAGAAAGTCCCATTGTTAAATCTATAGTGTAAATCAATTTGTGTTAAGCAGCCAACCTGTCTTTAACAGCCAATTTACTCTGTCCCATAGGCTGGCCTCTTAACACAAGTTCGACTGTAATTGATATCAATACACTTTGCAGATACAATGACCAGTTTTCTCTCCTTTTATTTTTTTAGAATGGTTTCTAGAAAAGCATGATATAATGGTATGATATAACTATATAACCTGTTAAAAAAGCGATTGATGAAGGGAAAAATGTTGATCATTTTGTTACCTGAAGTACAATTTCTATTGACAAAAGAAAAGAAAAAAACATTAGAAAAACAAGGTAATAATAAACACGCTTTTGACCTGAAGAAGTGACATTTCCTGATGAAACCACAGAAGAACTGGAAAAAGACAAAATTACTTGATTTGATCTTGATTATCTTCCGCTAGAGTTTTCATTGACTAACACGTTCACCCATATGAGATTTCTTGATGTTCAAGTTCAAATGCGCAGCATTTACTTGGCGGCTGGCCTGGATCTAACCTGTTTGTTTAAACATGAAGTCGTCAAGTTCAAATGCACAGCATTTACTTGGCGGCTGGCCTGGATCTAACCTGTTTGTTTAAACATGAAGTCGTTTCCAGCACTACAAGGGTTAAATGAAGATATTATTTTTCTGATTGATTGATTTGTTATCATTCCTGATTGGAGACATACACATTGAGTTCAGGAGGGTTGTTTCATAATTTGTTGAAACAAGAACATCCCTCATGGGATGTTGCCTAGCGATAGAAAATAAAATCAAATCGAATTATCCTGTCCATATATCAAACAGCTCAACTGAATAGTGAGGTAACTTAAATCGTCATAATTATACAATGAGCATATGGTACTTTAAACATATGAATTGCTGTACTGAAGGCAATACAATTATATAACATAAATGAATTGAAATTTGACTAAAGGTGTCTCAAAATACCTTTGAGTTGTGAAGTCAAAGATCTGAATAAACAGCCAGGTTTCTTGAGGCTTCTGTATTGTATATCTTCATACAGCAAGATTTAAGATGACTTGTATGCTTACAAAACAATTCTTTTTTTTTGTAACCCTTTACCAAATGCCAAATTTTCGTCTGTCCCAACCGAAGAGTTTGCAGACGATATTTCAAAATGTGGTGAAATTGTAAAATAATCTCTTCTGATAGGGCCGAAAACATTGTGGGAAAAGGAAAATTTGCTTGTTAAGAGTAATTTCTCATTTTCCCACGATGTTTTCTAGAGTCGTCTGCAACAAACTGGTCAAATGTTGTTATTGTTTGGTAATGGGTTAAAAAGAATTTTGATTTGTTTATTTATAGGTTGAAAAGATAAATACATGTTGTCTCATAAATACTCGGCCTATCCCAAATTGCAGGTGAAAAACCTGTTTGAATGTATATCCTGTATGTTTAAAGTATCTTACATATGATATCTACATGAAAAGTTTAAAAATATGTAAAAACCTTCCTAAATCCAATAACACCTGATATTGTAGAAAGGTCACCTTGAGAAATGCTTCTATTTTCTCAACACTAAGTTGAGAAAAACTTGTTATAAAAATGAATGTAGATCAAAGTTTAACTTTGCCTTAATCTATTCATGTAACATTTTTTAAAAGCTATAATATTTTAACTGATAATAGTCATGCTATTTACACATAATCAAAAAAGTTTCTTTAACATTATCATCCTGCAAAGAATTCAATCAAAAACCCTTTTTCTACAGACTAATACATCACAAGAGAGATGCTTATAGCATAAGTTAACCTTTACAAAATAACAACAATAACACATGTAATTAAGAATTAAACTAACAAGATTTTTTAAAAACCTTTGTTTTTATAAAATTGTTTATAATAACTTCTTGTAAGGACTTTTCCATAAGACCTAAAAACCACCATTTTCCCGTCTTCCAAGTTATCGTTATACAGTGATGTCTCGTTAATCCGAACACGTCTGTTCCAAACAAAATGTCCGGTTTACTGAATAATCCGGACTAATGAAGCAGAGCATGTTCTTATACACATTAAGACATAAACGGTCTGTATGCATGTGTATACTTACAACCCTTTAGCAAACGCCAAATTGTCGACCGTCCCAAATTGAAAGAGTTTGCAGACGACATATCAAAACGTGATGAAATTCAAAGATAATCTTCTGATATGGCAGAAAACATTGTGGGAAAAGGAGAAATTGCTTGTTACGAGCAATTTCTCCTTTACCCACAATGTTTTCAAAAGTCGCCGACAACAAACTGGTCAATTAATTCCGTTCCCTCTCAATTTCGTTCGGATTGCGAGACATCTGGATCATCGAGGTCTGGATAAACGAGGCTTCACTGTATTTAAATGGCATACAAATATTGAAGTGCCATAAACAACAAGCCTATAAAAAGAATGTGTGTTGTTGTTTTTCATCAGGTACATTACATGGACATTCCCTCAGATCAATCATTCTTAGTCGCGCAATTATTAAAGATTTTGATTTTTAAAACCAAATTTAATGGTGGCATCATAAACAAGAAAGTTGGTTATAAAAAGCAGAGAGGTGTCTCAAAAAAATAATGAAGCAGCATTGAGAATGTTTGTTTTCCTTTCTGGATCCCCCCCCCCCCCAGAAAACGAATTGTATGTATTAAAACATTGGAGACTTAAATTTAGCAGAATCTTAAGCACTGAATACTTCACGGTTTAGTCAATTTTATCATTTGCAATTAAAAATACATTTAATGTAAGTTGCAAATATCAACAAAATACATTCATATATATATATGCTCTTAGCACTATTTGAATATGTTATATATAACAAATGTAATACATCTATAATAATGACTAATTAATATCTAATTAACATCTACTGAACAAGCTTTCCACTAATGTGCAGGAGAGAGTTATGCTTTTAAAGTCAATTGACTCCAATTCCTAGAGTTATAGGTATACACCTGCAATAAAAGATTTCCGAAAATTCTTTGAGAAAAAGATAAATTCCTCATGATAAGCCATTAATCGTTTGGTAAAAATGATTTCTATTATCTCACTCAAAATTCATAGGAACAACACCTTTAACCACTTTGTTGCAGACGACTCTGGAAAACATGGTGGGAAAAGGAGAAATTGCTCTTAATGAGCAATTTTTCCTTTACCCACAATGCTTTTTCTGCCCTTTCCAAAGATTATTTTCCAATTTCAGCACATCTTGAAATGTGCAAACTCTTTCAATTTGGGACAGTTGAAAAATTGGTGTTTGGTAAAGGGTTAAAATGGTTTTCTCATCATTCCAGTTCATACACCAACATTATATGAATAATGATATCATACTACTATAAAAAGTGTCAGACTTTTTGTTTAACCCTTTACCAAATGCTAAATTTTCTTCTGTCCGAAATTGAAAGAGTTTGCAAACTACATTTCCAAATGTGATGAAATTGGAAAATAATCTTCTGATAGTGCAGAAAACAAAGTGGGGAAAGGAGAAATTGCTTGTTAAAAGCAATTTATTCATTTCCCACCATGTTTTCCAGAATTTTCTGCAACAGAGTGGTCAAATGTCGTTATTGTTTGGTAATGGGTTTAGGTTGATCAACCAAGAATTTTTAACAGAGGTCATACACCCATATAGACACACGTACATGTCACACAAAATACAACCATTTTTGATAACAATAGGAAAAAACAACTAAGTTAGAGGGGGGAAACAATGCAACTCCCTGTAATTTACATTCAAAGCTTGTTTGTCAATTCAATTATTTGAAAACTCCCTTTATCAACTTAATTATCCCAAGTAACAAATGCGTCGTAAGTTAGAAAATATAATCACAGGGGGAAGAGTGCTGGGTAATTTTCTAAAAATAGATTTTTGTGTTGTTGGCTTTTCAAAACCTTAAAAATCTACTTAATTTTGGTAAAGAAAATACTCAAAAGTAGCAAACAGGTTTGATCACAGACCAGCTGCCAATTTACTTGGTGGCTGGCCTGGATCTAACCTGTTTGCATGAGCATGAAGAATCCAGCACTATAAGGGATAAAGGTTGCTAAATTTTCCAGTTTTCAAATCTAGTGTCGAATGATGCAACTTCGGTGTAACAGGCAACTAGCTTAAAGGACATTTTCAGATATTTGCTATTTCATTAATAAGCCCCTACCTTCATTTTAAACATATTTCAACAAACCTGAAGCAAACAAATAAATCTAAGAGGTATTCTGGATAAACAATTTTCTCAACCCGTTGTAGCTTATAAGAGGTATTCCAGATAAAACTAATATCAATCTAATTATCAATCGAGAGGTATTCACGATAAAATATGTACTTCTTCCAACCAAACCCATTTGAGGTATTCCAGATCAAATCAATTTCAATCTAATCATCTATTCAGAGGTATTCCAGATAAAACATACAAACATCCTATCAATGTTCTTCAGAGCTATTCCAGATAAAATTTGTACTTCTTTCTACTGACCCCTTGAGGTATTCCAGATAAAATCAATTCCAATCTAACCAACCATTCGAAGGTATTCAAGATAAACATACAAAAATCCTATCAATGTTCTTTAGAGGTATTCCACATAAAAAAATGTACTTCTTTCTACCGACCCCTTGAAGTATTCCAGATAAATTTGTACTTCTTTCTACTGACCCCTTGAGGTATTCCAGATAAAATCAATTCCAATCTAACCAACCATTCGAAGGTATTCAAGATAAACATACAAAAATCCTATCAATGTTCTTTAGAGGTATTCCAGATAAAATTTGTACTTCTTTCTACCGACCCCTTGAGGTATTCCAGATAAAATTTGTACTTCTTTCTACGACCCCTTGAAGTATTCCAGATAAAATTTGTACTTCTTTCTACCGACCCCTTGAGGTATTCCAGATAAAATCAATTTCAATCCAGCCAACTTATTGAGAGGTATTCCAGATAAAACATACAAACATCCGACCAGTCTGCTCCAGAGGTATTCCAGATAAAATCAATTCCAATCTAACCAACCATTTGGAGGTATTCAAGATAAACATACAAAAATCCTATCAATGTTCTTAAGAGGTATTCCAGATAAAATCTGTACTTCTTTCTACCGACCCCTTGAGGTATTCCAGATAAAATCTGTACTTCTTTCTACCGACCCCTTGAGGTATTCCAGATAAAATTTGTACTTCTTTCTACCGACCCCTTGAGGTATTCCAGATAAAATTTGTACTTCTTTCTACCGACCAAATCAATTTTATTCTAGCCAACTTATTCAGAGGTATTCCAGATAAAAAATACAAACATCCGACCAGTTGCTCCAGAGGTATTCCAGAAAATATTTGTACTTCTTTCAACCAAACTCTTATGAGGTATTCCAGATAAAATCAATTCCAATCTAACCAACCATTCGGAGGTATTCAAGATAAACATACAAAAATCCTATCAAGTCTTTGAGAGGTTTTCCAGATAAACGAGTGTATAATTGATCCAGCTAACGCTTTAAGAACACTTCAACCCCTTATTTGATATTCTGTGTAAAATCTATACTTTATCGTATAAAGTCTTATTGAGTTTTCCAGATCGAATATATACTTAATCCATCAAAATTGTACAGAGGTATTCTGAGTAAAATCTATACTTGATCCAACAAAATCGTACAGAGGTATTCTAGGCAAATCTATACTTAAACCATACAATTCTTTAATTAGGTATTCCAGACAAAATAATATACTTGATACAGTCCACCCTTTAATGCTTAGAATGCTGGGTGATTTTCCAGAAATAGATTTTTGATGAGGTCAGCTTTTCAAATCCTTAAATATCTGCTTAATTTTGACGAAGATAGATACTCAGAGTAGCAAACATGTTAGATCACAGGCCAACTGCCAATTTACTTGGCGGATGGGCTGGATCCAACCTGTTTGCATAATAGGGCTCTGAAGTGACTTGTCAATGGACACTTAACCAAAAGTATTGAAATAGATTCAAGCATTACATATATGATTAGTATGTTATTGTCTTTATTGTGTAAATCTGTTCTGTATATGGAAAGTTATTCACCATGTACATTCATTTTCTACCAAGTTATGTTACATTATCTCATGCAGTATAATTATTGTATGACATCACATCCATTGTTGATACCTACATTCATTTTCCTGATGAAAGCCTCAGCCGAAATGTTTAAAAAAACAATGATTTAAGAAATATTCTGACTTTATCTGACAAAGTACAAAATATTTGGTCTTGCAAAAACGAAGATTACCAGAAGTAGTAAAGTACAGAGAAAAAAAAATGAATTTTCATCATGAAAAAAACCCTAAGAAATCATTGGCATAAAAGGTGATTTTGCTTGTTATGAGCAACAATTCCTTTTCTCACGTTTATTTTTCAGGAGGCATCTGCTGTAGGTGTATCTTTACAAAAAATAAGGGAGCAGATAAATGATTTATCCTGTCACCAGGGCAATTCACAGATAACAGGGTTCTGTATAACATTTTTTATATCATACATTGGCTGCTTATACCTGTAAGTATTTATTTCCATTTTTTTTTCTCTTTTTTTGTGTTCTTATTGTCATTTATGTTTTGTTTAATTGAATCCATAAAGGTAACAGGATCTATAGAATAGATGGTTGGTGTCTTTGAATAGGGAAGGTTATCGGGCTCGGCTTTTGAAAAATATTCGGTTCACCAAAGGTTTGGATTATTATCCAATTTGCCTTCGGCTCACTGGATACTCCTTAGCATTGCCAGATGACAATTCCTATTCCCAACCATCTAATCTTTATATTTTCACGCAATCCCCCATAAAGGATTTGTAATAAGTTCAAGTTTAACGCAACAGCAGATGACAAAAGATAACAGGGAAATGAAATGTTTTCTCTATGACATTTGGTAGAAACAATTGCAACAAATGGACTAAGGGCTAATGAGGAGTAATTTATCTTTTTGTCAAAGTGGGTCTAAGTGAAGTAATATGGAGAAAGGAGTTAACCCTTATAGTGCTGGAATAGACTTCATGCTTATGCAAACAGGTAAGATCCAGGCTAGCCACCAAGTGCTGGAACTGACTTCACGCTTAGGCAAACAAGTTAGATCACAGGCCAGCTGACAAGTAAGTTGGTGGCTGGCCTGTGATCTAACCTGTTTGCTACTCTGAGTATCTTTCTTCATCAATATTAGCTACTCTGAGTATCTGTCCAAGGTTTTGGAAAGCATACAACACAAAATCTCTTTTAAGAAAATTAACCAGCATTCTAAGGGTTAATCAACTGAAAGAAATAGCATTTAAACACATGTATAACAAATAATTTTAAAGCTTCAAGTCTTCTTGTAACAGGCTACCACTTCATAGGATGCAAAATATTATTAATGCAAATTTAAAACGAAGAGTAACAAAACGTTATTTAAAATGTAAAAACAAAACAAACATAATCAAGTATAACAAAGTTACGGAAACAAAACAAAAAAAAGAGGAACCGGTATATATTTATGGGAAATTGTTAGTAATTTAAAATCATTCTGTACTCATCCTGCCATTAGTGATTTTGTGACGGTTTCCAATTAAAAGCAATCCCAGACTCCAATATAAGGTAAACCCTTTACCAAATGCCAAATTTCCGAATGTCCCCAATTGAAAGATTTTGCAGACAGCATTTCAAAATTTGATGAAATTTGAAATTAATCTTCTGAAAGTTTCTTCTGATAAGGAAGAAAACATTGTAGGAATCAAGAGCAATTTCTCCTTTTCCCACAATGTTTTCAAAAGTTATCTGCACCAAACTGGTAAAATGTCCTTATCGTTTGGTAATGGGTTAAATTACACACTTTTAATTCTGTTTGAAAATTTAAGTAAAACCAACTAAAACTTAATGTTTAATTGCTTGTTGAGAGCCATTTGACAAAATGTCCGCCACAATCATTTCTGTAGTTTTTTGCCGCAGATGAATTAAGGAAAGTTTCTTTAACCCTTTCCCAAACAACAAATGTTCGACTGTTCCAAATTGAAAGACTTTACAAAAGACATTTTAAAATGTGATGAAAATGGAAAATAATCTTCTGATAGGGCAGAAAACATTGTGGGAAAAGGAAAGATTGCTCACTATGAGCAATTTCTCCTTTTCCCTCAATGTTTTCTAAAGTCGTCTGCAACAGTCTGGTCAAATGTTGTTATTGTTTGGGAAAGGGCTAAGAAAATATTGATAATTACTCTTACACTGAATCAGTTTGTTTTTCTTATTCTACATAATTTTCACAAAAGATTTCTTTCATCCTCAACTGGAGGAGCTCAACACTCAAGTGCCGCCAAGCCTTGTTTAACCCTTTCCCAGACCACAAATTTTCAACTTTCCCAAATTGAAAGAGTTTGCAGACGACATTTCAAAATGTAATGAAATAGAAAAATATTCTTCAGATAGAGCAGAAAACCTTGTGGGAAGAGGAAAAATTGCTCTTAGAGAGCAATTTCTCCTTTTCCCACAATGTTTTCCAGATTCGTCGGCAACAAAGTGGTTAAATGTCGTCATTGTTTGGTAAAGGGTTAACTCCTTTAATGCTTTTATAAAACCTATATTGTAGATACAGTCAAACAGTCTATCTATTAGATAGTCCTTTTAAAGTTCAACATTAAAATGCCATCTTTAGATAAACCTTCGACCATTTATTATGTTGGCATCTTCCAATGGCTTTAAGTTCATTTGACCAGCAGATTGCAAATTACAGAGCAAGAGAAAACAAAATGTGCTTGGTGAAATTTGACTGAAACCATTGTGACAAAAGAAGAAATTGCTTGTATCAAGCAATTTCTTCTTTGGTCACAATTGTTTGTAAAAAGAATGCAATTCTTCGGACTCAATGAACATTGTCCCCTGCTTTTTTCCCCCACCTTTTTAAACCAGTAACAAAATCCCATATAAGGCATTGATGAAATCTCAGGCGGGGGGAATCATGTGACCAATGTTTACGATCCTATGTCCCAACAAGATGGCCACTTCCAAGTATTTTTGCTTTATTCAACTACATTCGCCTATGATAACCACATTGTGTATCCAGAAAAGAACACGGAAATCGCAGCCATCATATGCATGTCCAAAACAGTTGATCCACGACTGTAATTTCTCTGCCAAGTGTTTGACATAATTCTATCATAAAGAATGGGTTATCATATACCACTACAGCCGAAAATTTGATGGTCAACTAATGCGGGGTACACAATGTGGCAAAATTAGTGAAAGTGGTTAGAAAAAAAGCAAAAAAAACTTGGCGCAGCTATCTTGTTCAGACATAAGATTGTAAACATATGTCATGTGATTCCCCTGTCTGAGATTTATCCCTGCATGATAACATTTCATCCAGTAGAAAAGTAACACCTACAACAAGTTCCCGTTAACCCGTCAAGCGCGCAAGACATTTCTGGTTATTTGCCGATGTAGTAAATGTATACATGAGGTGAAACAAGACTGAGGTATATATATTGAACAGTATTGAGGTATTAACGTATAATGTATGTTCAAAATGCCTTGCTCGAGGCGCAGGCCTCTTTCTAGAGAAAACTTGGTTTGGGAAGCTTTTGTTAGGCTAGATTTCTTTTACTGCACAAAATATCCACTTTTTGGGCAACCATAGGAAACTACATAAAGAAACTTTATCTGTCTATTCACAGATATGAAAATGGGAAAAGTTAAATGTCAAAATGAAATATTCTTAAAACAATTTGAGGTTCAATGCAAGACTATAGTAAGTAAACCACTGTGAAAAATGGAGACATCGCTAATAATTGGTTTCAAATGATTTTTTTCCCCTGCCTATACTCATTACCTTCTATTGCATTAAGTTGTTGGATTAGTCATTTAGTCGCTAAATCCTAAAATTCAATTTCAAGGGATTTGTAAAGCTAAAAACTATCTTAAGTGATATAAAACTGCTTTGTCAATGTTAAGAACCAATTTAAATTCTACTCTTTTAGAAGAAATAGAAGGAGGAAACCCCTAAGCATAAAAACATTGTAATACTCATATAGTAACAACAACAATTCAAACATAACAGTCATAAAAATAAAGATAATATGTAACATAGTTAAGCAAGAATAAAACGGTTAACAAGTGTTACTAAGGGTCAACTGTTTTTAACTGTTAACAGAGCACACTTTGTGTCCCATACACAAGATTAAGAAATAAGCCCATTACTCCCTACGGAATTTTTGTATCTATCCAAATCAAAAAGCACCTGCAAACAACTTTCAATGATATTGGGTAAAAACACTAAATTCTTAGAATGCTGGGTAATTTTCTAAAAATAGATTTTTGTGTCGTCTTCTCTCCAGAACCTTGAGTATCTGCTTAATTTTGATGAGGAATGATACTCAGAAGAGCAAAGAGGTTAGATCACAGGCCAGCAGCCAATTTACCTGGCGGCTGGCCTGTATCTAACCTATTTGCATAAATATGAAGTTGATTCCAGCATTATAAGGGTTAAGAACAAAATTTAATGAGAAATTGCTTAATGTGGTTTCAATTTCATGTAATATTTTAGCATATGCAAATAGACATGAGTATATTTGTCTAATTAGGTATAAGGTAAAATCCCCTGCGAAAGATTAATGAATTTATTCATGAATGTTCATGAACATTAAATGACCTTTCATGAACAGGGGAATGTTAAACTGAATAAATAATGTTCTTAAATATCCAATCTTACAAAAATAAAACTTGGCTATCTGTTCTCATTAAGGAAATAATTAAAATAGAATACTTCTCTCATTTTACCAAACTTAAAGGTAAACAGTTTGTTATCATTCTGACAAAAAGGAGAAAAAGCTCATATATAACAATTATCTCTTTTTGTTACAACTTTTGTTTACCCAATTCCACAAATCTAATGTTTGTTGACATACTTCAAAATTATCATCTGCTATTCTTTTCAATTTGGTTCACACAAAAAGAATAAAAGCCAACAGGTAAGCATATATTAATCTGAAGCTCCTAGTCCTAATCAAAGACATAACACAATTTCATATTGTTAATACTTTTCATCTTTTTGGTTTACGCAGCATGTTTTTATCACACTTGTGGCCGCAATACAAGCCTTATTTTCTTTCAAATTTTATGTTTCATAAAACAAAATTAATTTTGATGAGTGAAGATACTCAGAGAAGCAAACAGGTTAGATCACAGGCCAACCGCCAATTTACTTTCAGTTTGCATAAGCATAAAGTCAGTAACAGCACTTTAAGGGTTAATATCATGCATCTTTATTGGTGAGTTTTTTACAGGCTAAAAAACTTCATGTCAAGGATGAATCATACTTCATGCTTATGCAAACAGGTTGGATCCAGGCCAACCGACAAATAACTTGGCGACCGGCCTGTGATATAATCTGTTTGCTACTCTGAGTATCTCTCCTTATCAAAATGGGTCTAACCTATAAGGGTTAAAATGTTTGAATTTCATTTGGAATAGGCCAGGTTCCTCATAATTATAGCTATTGATCATGAATTGTTTTTCCTTTCACAACAATTTTTTTTTGTTTAACATATGAATATCTTTCTTTTTCAGCCCAATCTAATTCGTCGTCTGCCAGTTCTTTCAAATTGATACAATTTAAATTGCTGTTAATTTGGAAGAGGATAATTAGTGCCCAATAAGTGAATAAAACTTATGCGGCCATCTAAAAGGGTAAAACAGGTCTTTTTATGCACATATGTTTGAATTTAACATGCAGATTAATAAAACATTCAAAGCCTAAAATAATTATAAGACAAGAGAAAAGCTTTCCTCTATCAATATCAAACAAATGGATACAGATTCAAATACACCGTCTAACATTCATATTTTTTATATATAATCGAATAACCCTTTTTGGGCTCATACCATACCTAGATAAGATAAAGAGTCTGGAAAATGTACAAGGCATTTGGATATTTTTTCATCTTATGAGTTAAAAGGGCTCTTTAGTGTTTCAGAAGTTTCAAGTATCAAATTTATTAGACCTTTGTGCAAAACTACTCCATCACAAATCTGAAAGACTCACTGTTATAGTCAAGCACCAAACCCTCAATATGTGTACCATATTCTACTTACTTATGTAAGCAATTCGTCATGGGGGATAGTAAAGGGAAAGTGGAGCTTTATATATACTCCTCTTCCTTACTTTTTTTATTCCTCATCTAAATCCTATATTGTGGGTACTCAAAAGAATCATCTTGCCATGGCAATTCTCATGAGAACCCCCAAAATACTGTTTATCTCCTTTTTTTTTCTCAAAATAGTACATGTAAACACCTCTGGTACACTTCCTTTCTGGACCCCCAGGTCAATACAACGCCCATTCATTTTATACAGAAACCACAATCACATATATATCTACTTATTAAATTCAAGATTGTCATTCAAGGTAAAATATTCATAACAACTGTTTTGTTTTTCCTTTTTTCTTTCTTGGAATTATAAAAGAAAAAAACTCCACTATATAACAATCAATTTATCACGTCCTGTAAGGTATTTAAAATACCTATTTTCATCACAGCAAACGCTTACATATGGATTCTCCAAGGTGAAAGCATCAAGCTGCAAAGGTCATTTCATTTCACTGTGGTCCTCATATAGGATATGCTATGTTTCTAAAGACTTTAAAATCTATCATAACAACAACATCATGTCAATTTTTATCGTCTTATCGTTGAAAGGCGGAATGAGTTTAACAAAGTCGAAATAAACAAAAAGTTTTGAATGATATTCAATATCAAACCACTATGAGAACCACATCTTTTACAAGGGAACTGCGATTACATGGCAACCAAAATTGAATCAATGTTATTTTCTTTTCAAATAACTACGTCTAAAGTATTTGAGAAATGTTACCGTGACAAGTCATCTTACACATGATGTACCTTCAACACTAGTTTTTAACGTCCAATGAAGCTCAACAGTCCTTGGAGAACCCTGTACATATCTCCATGTACGGATGTAGTGTCACGCAATGCATCATGGGTTAACCCCATTGCGTTATGGGCAATCTTATACTAACTCGTACAAAAGCCTACCCATAATGCATCTTCTTTATCAACCACAGACAAATATCACCCGGCAATGATTGCTAGAAAGTGAAAAAAAATTGTGTGTGTTCAGATAAACCCTGTTCTTTCTTCTTTTCATAATGAATCACAAGTCAAAATTAAAAGTGAAAGAAAACAAAATTAATAAAGTGTCTAAAAAGATAAAAAAAAAAATCCATGTGCCAATGAAAAGAAACTATAGCATTCAAAGGAGAAATTTTCTGAACAAGCAATTTCTCCTTTTGTCACAGTATCGTTTTTAAACTTCTGTTATAAGTGGCCTTATATTGGTATATAAGTGGCCTTATATTGGTATATAAGAGAAAGAATTAAAAATGTATTTACAAAACAATATAGAGCTAGTATGACTATATAGAACATTGTCTAGCAATTAACCTAGGTGCCCCAAATCATTTTCAATTAATCATAGTGTTGGGGGCAGTTTGTCTGTGGTTATAAACCTTTTCAACAATAAAAATGATTGATAACAGTTCTTAACTATTTGATTACGTTATGGACTGTGTCCACTAAAGTATCTAGAAAGACTTCATGGGAAAAAACCATTAACATACAAACTTACATTTAGGTAGATTACCTACATCCGCCATTTTGAAACATTTTCTTTCGTTGGATTACTTCGGGCATTCTCGGCATAAACCGGACGGGGCCGGATCTATTCAGTTTAAACGAATAGTCACCGCTCAGGTTGATGTATACCGAGAATGACAGAACTAATTTGACAAAAGAATGTTTTTCAAAATGGCCGGTTATGAGTATTCTACCTCAACACACTTGATAAAAGAACTCACTAAACTCTAACCATATCTCGTCACTTATCAGACATGATCAGTTCTAATCATTCATTTAAAGGAGAAAAGTCATCATGGAAAAACCAGCCACAATGTTAATATAGTTAATAAGTGGTTACAAGATCTCAATTTATATTTGGTTTGAGGATTAATAAATGAAATCTTCCGAACCAGCTAATAGTAATCCATTCATTGAAATTGAAAAGAAAAAATAACGCTTCATAAAAAAAATCACTTGTAAGTCTACATAACAAATCTAATGTTTATCACTAAAAAAATTATCTTATAAACAATGAACAGTCATACTGTGTTTCATGCCACATAACAATAACATTCTTTAACAAAATAACGCAGGAAAGTATTTCCTCTTTAGCTTTCCTTCGACACCGTTCTTCGACCAATAAACAAGGCTTTATCATAAATCATTACAAGTTCCCTCATAACAGAACTTATATCTGCTCAATATTTGATAGGAACAGAAGATTAGCACATGAACATAATAATATTCTCCTTGTCATATTGGGGAGACATCATTGTATCAAAAGACAAAACTGTCTTAACCCTTTCCCAAACAACAGTTTTTCGACTGTCCCAAATTGAAAGAGTTTGCAGACGGCATTTCAAAATGTGAGGAAATTGAAAAATATTCTTCAGATAGAGTAGAAAACCTTGTGAAAATGGAGAAATTGCTTGTGACGAGCAATTTCTCCTTTTCCAACAATGCTTTCTAAAGTCGTCTGCAACAAAGTGGTTAAATGTCGTTATTGTTTGGGGAAGGGTTAACCATTTCTCCCTATTGTAACAATAGTTTTCCCTCATCTTGTCGTTAAGTGGTGGGGATAAATGGACACTGGAAGAAATAAAAATGAGTTTGGTTAACATTTTACGACATTTCAAAAAGAGATGAAATTGAAAACAATCTTCTGGTAGGGCAGAAAACATTGTGTGAAAAGGGGAAATTGATCGTTGAGAGTAATTTTTCCTTTTCCCACTATGTTTTTGAGAGTCATCTGAAACAGAGTGGTCATATGTCGTTGTTGTTTGGTAATGGGTTAATCACACATAATGATGAAGAAAACCTGATAGTGTTAAACCCGTCTACAGCAGTCATTTAATTAAAAAACTTGAATTTGGTAATTTTTCGCTTGTAAGTCAATATTTTCTTGCAAGATGTTTAGCTACACATATATATGCAAAAAATAAGCATTATACATTGGGACAAAATGAAAAAGTTGCTTATCTTAAGCAATCTCCTTTTCAGAGATGCGAATCTTTTCAAAATGATGGAAAACTTAAACGGTAAGGAAAGTATTTATCTCATGAGTAACCAGATATTCATGGTGACTGTAAAGAACCAGAGGATAAAAAGAAACTTGACATTTATGCATGACTAGCCTCCACCTAAAAGCTGTAACCTTGAACTTAACTAAAAAGGTTGAATTTACTATCCCATAATGCACAGTGGATTACTTCAGGACCCTTTGCAACAAATGGAAACTTTCCCAGTGATAAGTAATGTTCAATCTACACATAATCTTCTTCATTCAATTCCTTAGAAAAGTGAATAATTTCTCATAGCTTTGCAATTGTTTTGAGTTTTGAAATGGGTTAAGATATGTGTCACAAGTCCCCTAAGATCTTACATCGAAACTTTCTAGATTTCAAAATTGAGAAACTTTGCAGGATATAATCGGAAGTAAAAAGCGGAATTAGGAGGTAACCTTTTGCTCCGATAAAACTCATTGTTTGAAACGTAAGAAATTGTTCTTATGAGCAGATTCTCCTTTCTACTACAATGATTCAAAATTTGAATTTAAAATTGTCATCCCCTGCAGATTACGCAATATTTGAAACCAAAGCAGAAACTGGGAAAAATATTTGGCTACAACATTTATCAGACCTGTAAAATCCTATTTATATTTCCTATGAAATCCTGCTTGTTCTTTGGAAAGGAGGCTTTGGACTGACTACCCTGGCTTTTTATCCTCTGGGAAATACATTTTAGAGAACAGGTCGACGTGACTCTTCGAGAAATGGTATCGCCGATCCACCTCATACTTGAACTGCTGATTACACACCTGACACTTGTACGGCTTGATGTTGGCGTGTATACGCATATGCGCCGTCGTGTTGTTCATATGCCGGATAACCCGGCAGCATATACGACACTGATACCCTGTGTTAACCTTGATAAAGTTTCCTTTCCCGTATTTTTTGGTAGATTGATCATCCCTGATCGCTGGAGAAGCCTGGCTGATCTGAAGTCTCTCATAGTCATCGTCTTCTCCCGCATGACCCGACATATTCACGCTAGCTCCCTCTGGTGTCTGATCTTCACTCGACGGTGGGTAAACCTCGTCCATCGACATTTTACGCTTCTTGTTGCTCAAATCAAGACCTTCCTCGTCTTTTCCGTCGTCGTCGATCACCAGTGGAGTGTCGAGATTCTCCACGAAACTGGAGCTCGGAAATCGCGAGCGGCCACTGTGTATCGGCTCCGGGGAGGTCAGGGTATGAAACTCACTCAGCGACTGGCTCCGTTCCCTTGACGTCATACGTCCAGGAGGTATGAATTGTCGATGAAGAGGTGTAAGCAATCCGAGCGACGCATGAAATATGTTCTGCTGTACCTTCACAGCTTCCTCAAACTTTTTCGATAAGTCAGGCTGAAACACCATGTCCGGTGTTTTAGCCAATCCTGAGTCACCATTACCCGGCTCTTTCCCCTGAATATATGACGGAGATGTGGAACTTGGGCAGACAAAAGTGTCGGACGCTCGCCTCTCAATCAGACTTTTCTGCTGTTTCCTGCCGGTGACGCCCCCATGTCTGTGGTAGTTCTTCACCTCCGCCTTTTTATGACCCCTATAGGGATCCCCTCCTATAGTTTCCCCGTATTCTCTGTTGTCCGCTGAGATAGAACTTTCAGCTCGCATCGTGCCCTCCGCTTCGGGCACCGCAAACTGAGATTTATACTTATCTAATTCCTCATTTTCGTATTTCAGTTTGTACAAGTTATCATTATCACCTTCGTGACTTGGCAGGTGTGATTTGTAGGCTGCATCAGTGTAAGTCGTGTACGGAACCTTGTACATCAAGAACGGGTTAAAGCCGCTTTCCGTTGAACTGACAGCGGGTGGGTTCAAAACGAGCCCGTAATTTATCCCTGGGTTTAAGCTCCCTGAAGATTCTGGCCCAGGACTTGAAGACGGAGGGGCTGATCCCATGGATGAAGATTTGGAACCCATGCCATCGCCCAAATGAAGCCCTGAACCAGCACTAAATTGGAGAGATTTGGGCGCGGGGGACAGTCGGAATTCCGACGACGACCTCCCTGGTGAGGTGGCGGGCGTGTGACTGACCTGAAGACCGTGCTGGGCAGGATTGTAATGAAATTCTAAAGGACTAGATAGAGAGATCTGTTTCATAGACTCAGCTGCACTCTCGCATATGGGGCTCTTAGCCAAGGGTTTACCTTTCTCGAAGATTTCCGCACTGCTTGCTCCGCTCCTGGCCCCGCTCCGACCTGAGATAACGCCGCCACCCTTCATGATGCCTTTCTCGCCCGTAAACTCCACCGACAATCTCCCAGAATGCTCCGCCCACGATGACCCTGAAGTGTCGATGTACTGTTTTTGGGTGTCGGAGTAATCCTGACATGTGATCATGGCGACATCTTCGTCAATGCTCTTGGAACTGGCAGAACTTTTCCGTCGGTTCGGAGAGAACACTGAGTCGGAGGTGCTGCTTTCACGGTCATATCGAGATCGCTGGGGAGTCTCCTACGTGAGAACAAATCAAAGTTTGATAGATAGATTTATTTAAATATTGAGAAACAAGACAATAATTAACAACGCATACATCTAAAATAAGTAATACATTGAATAAGATAATGAAATTTAAATGATTGTATTATGAACCATGTCAGAATTACATCAATATCAAGGATAACACAACAAAGAGAAAAACCTCTTATTTCCATTATGGTCCTTAAAAATGAAAGATGGTCTGACATAGAGAGACATGAGTTAAAAAGAATATTTTTAAAGTTTGTTAATGAAAAAAAAAACGTTTATCACATTGTACCTTATCACATTAACCCTTTCCCAAACAATAACGACATTTGACCACTTTGTTGCAGACGACTTTAGAAAACACTGAGGGAATAGGAGAAATTGCTCGTAACGAGCAATTTTTCCTTTTCCCACAATGTTTTCTGGTCTATCAGAAGATTATTTTCTGATTTAATCACATTTTGAAATGTCGTCTGCACAAACTCTTTCAATTTGGGACAGTCGAAAATTTGTTGTTTGGGAAAGGGTTAAGTGCTGAAGTTGTCAAACACATTATAAGTTAACAGTCTTTTCTAGCATAGACTACTTTAGATGAATCTCTGTAAAACCAAATGATATGGCATTAATGCATCATCATCATCATTTTTATCAACACTGTAACTAACATTAGCATCATTCCTATTACTATTGATGCTATCATTATCAATGATGATGATGATGATGGTGGATTTTCCATTATACAGGGTGGTTTAAAATAAATCATTGATAAATGCTTTTTCCCTTGTAGACTTTTTAATTCATTCATTTATAATGGTTTTACCCCAAATCATCATTATGTCAGTTATCTTGCAATGACAGAATCTTTATGATGGAGGAAAACCCGATATTCAACTGCCCATAAGGGCTGATTAAGCCAGGTAGAACTATCAAATGCTGCCACAGGGATTTAAACCTTACAGACTTCTTCTAACCCTTACCAAATGCCAAGTTTTCGACTCTCCCAAATAGAAAGAGTTTGCAGATACAAATCAGATATGTTTAATATATAACCTATGACAACTACTGTATTTTACCACTGTGGATACATATGAGCTGCTAACCATTACGAATGGTACATTGTCATTAGACAGAAGTATAGTTGGTATTGAGTTTGAATAATTATGCGTTTGATACTTCGGCTTGTATATTCTTTCGAAAGTCATTGCACCACGACTTTTTAAATGTCTAACCAAAGAGCAATAATATTCGTATGGGTTAAATGGTCAGTGTCTAGGGTAACTCAGATGGTCCAAGCTGTAACTGTGGCGAAGAATGAAATATCTACGTCTGGATCGTTCGGACTATGTCTAGGGAGGAATATTGGAAGGTTCTGGTGGGGAAATAAGAGGAGCAGGGATTAATGTCCATTGATACAAATGAAACACTCTGTTGTATTTGTATTCATCAAATGGGGTTTTACATCGCATCAACGTTCTTTCATGTATGTTGCAATGCCCAAATCTTGATGATGGAGGAAGACCCCATACTCAACTTGGCCAAGTCGGGTAGAACCATCGGCATTCTGTAATTCAGTCGGGAGTCTGCCTGTCATGAATACCCAAATGCCGTCTCCGGAATTTGAACCAATGTGATTCCAAGTTCTGTATTCTAACCACTACCGAGGCCATGGAGACCTCACTTGTTTCTCTGGAGATGCCTTTGCTTAGTGTTTAGCCCATTACCAAACATTAACGACATCTGACCTGTTTGTTGCAGACCACTCTGGAAAACATTGTGGGAAACAAGAAATTGCTCTTTCCTCTATTCTTCCCTATCAAGATTGTTTTCAAATTTCATCACATTTTGAAATGTCTCCTGTAAACTTTTTCAATTTGGAACAGACAACGTTTAACGTTTGGTAAAGGGTTAAGAAGGGGCCTCCGTGGCCTAGTGGTTAGAGTACAGAACTTGAAATCACATGGCCCCTCTTCGCGTGGGTTCAAATCCTGAGAGGGATATGGATTTTCATGAGAGGCAGTCTCCCGACTGACTTACGGAATGCCGATGGTTCTACCCACCTTGACCAGCCCTTATGGGCAGTTGAGTATGGGGTCTTCCTCCATCATTAAGAGACGGGCATCGCTACATAACTGAAATAATGTTGATGTGATGTAAAACCCATATAAAAAAAAAAAAAAAAAGGGTTAAGAGAGCCCTGGTCTAGTAAATCACAGGAGAGCCATAATATATATTTAAAAAAAATTGTTGTCATGGTTATAAAAAAAAGGCTTACATGGTGATAATCTGTTGGTATAGAGATATTAGTACAGGGTGGTAAGGAAGGGGACAGTAGGTTGTTATCGCTGTTTGCACTCGAGCGTGGCAGGTTATCTACGTCAACATCAACCGAGAAGCGACGGGTCTCTGCAATTAAACATGTTCAGTTACTTGGGTTTTATGTGAAAATATATAACCATGGCATATCAAGGGTTCAACGCAAGACTACATCATAGTCTTGCGTTGAACCCTCGATATGCTGTACTCCAACATCTATAAGAAAAAATGCTTTTGCTTTTTAATCAATTATTTGATACTCACCAACAAAATCACATCAATATTCCCAAGGTGTATCCTCAATAGCCTTACCTCATGCATCACCTGTACAATAGTTGAGGAACTGTTTCTGTAGTGAGTACATTACTTCATTATATTCCTATCACTGAGTTACTAGGATTTCTCAGTGTATTAATTTTCCGTTTTGTCACAGTGAATATTGTTAAAAATGTCATATCATTGCTAGTGTTGATATCAGTTTTGACGGAACTACAATTTTTCATTCATGGCTGTGCTGTTGCATGCAGCACTAAAAATTGTGTATACCCAAATTTATCCATACGCGTGAATGATGGCATGGGCATGATTAACTGCTTAGCTCCTCCAATTATATACTCCATTTGGCTTTTATGGAGATAATTTGGCAAATTAATCTTATGTAGTGGAATAGAATAAATAAAATAATCAACTCAGTTTGATTGATAAAAAAAAAGTCACTGGAATATGTTGTTTTTATGTAGAAAAAACGAGTTCTTTGAACTCGTTTTTTCATCGTGATAACAACCCATTCTCGTGACATATTTTTGATATCAATCGAAAGGAGATGATTATCCTCTATATACTACATACCTGTACAATAGTTGAGAAACTGTTTCTGTAGCTGTTCTTGGTCTTCAAGGAACCCTGTCCCTCGTATAGAGCCGAGGTGATCAGCTGTTCCCTCTAAGACATTGGCCGTTAATACAATGGACTCTTCCCCCGACTCTGCCAGCTGCTGTAACTATGGAAACACAATTAGATGTAACTCATTAATCAATCAATTAAACACAATTAGATGTAACACATTAACCGTTCAACTAAACACAATAAGATGTAACTCATTTATCATTAAATTAAACACAATAAAATGTTACTCATTAATTATTCATTTAAACATAGTTAGATGTAACTCATTAATCAATCAATTAAACACAATTAGATGTAACTCATTAATCAATCAATTGAACACAAATGGATTTAACTCAAAAATCAATCAATTGAACACAACCGGATGTAACTCATTAATCAATCAATTGAACACAAATAGATGTAACTCATTAATCAATCAATTGAACACAAATAGATTTAACTCATAAATCAATCAATTGAACACAACTGGATGTAACTCATTAATCACTCAATTAAACACAATTATTCAAAAAAACAGGATTTTACCCATAAAACGCAGGGTAATTTTCTAAAAATAGAATTTTGTGTTGTCTTCTTTCGTTCTCCTTAATTATCAGAACAGAACAGTTCTGTTCTGTTCTGTTCTGTTCTTAATTATCTACTTAATTTTGATGAAGAAAGATACTCAGAAAAGCAAACAGATTAGATCACAGGTCAGTCGCAATTTAACTTGGTGGCTGGCCTTGATATAACCTGTTTGCAAAAGCATAAAGTAGGTTCCAGCACTATATGGGTTAAATTTGATACCAATTTCTGTACATCTTAATAGCTGAAACATGTTATTTCCTTTAACAATTGTTAAGTGAGCCTTTGTGTTTGTCAGCCCTTCTGTGGAAAAGCTGGTTTACAAATAAATGCAGGACTTCCTTCTTGCACAGCTTGCTAGCGTCACATGGCACTTAGCTTTTAAACATTTCCAAAACCCCATGTGACAATGGTATCTAACATAGCACATCTAATTCTAAGTAAAGCTTGTTGTTTACAAAACTAACCCATTAAAACTGTTTGTAATATCTGACATACAAATGATCTGTATCTTTTCTGTATGATTATAAACGGGTTGGACAGCTGCAAATGATTTAGTCTTCTATTACTTTAGAAATCTTTGTTGTCATTTCATCAGAAGAAGACAATTAATTTTAAAAAGTTTAAACCCAAATCTGTGAGATTGTCCTTTTAATCCTGCAAAAGCAGTCCAACGTCACTTGGTTTACAAAGTTCTCTTACAAAAGTAACTGTACGAAGTGTGAAATAAAAGCTTTGATACTTAGTGGAAAAAAATGGTAACTTAACCATAATCTGGGCAACTGTTTCACAGTTCACATTCATAGGGGACAAATTTTGTCCATTTAGTGGCAACAAAACAATAACAGCTTATAAACAGATGAACATTATTGTTTTTGTAATGAAATTTGTTTCAACTAAACAGATGATCATTATTTCCTTGGCAATAAAATTTGTTTCAACCAAACAGATGAACATTATTGTTTTTGTAATGAAATTTGTTTCAACTAAACAGATGAACATTATTCCCTTGGCAATAAAATATATTTCAATTAAACAGATGAACATTATTCTTTTTGTAATGAAATTTGTTTAAACCAAACAGATGAACATTATTTTTTTTGTAATGAAATTTGTTTCAACTAAACAGATGAACGTAATTCCCTTGGCAATAAAATATATTTCAACTAAACAGATGAACATTATTGTTTTTGTAATGAAATTTGTTTCAACTAAACAGATGATCATTATTTCCTTTGCAATAAAATTTGTTTCAACCAATCAGATGAACATTATTGTTTTTGTAATGAAATTTGTTCCAACTAAACAGATGAACATTATTCCCTTGGCAATAAAATATATTTCAATTAAACAGATGAACATTATTCTTTTTGTAATGAAATTTGTTTAAAACAAACAGATGAACATTATTTTTTTTGTAATGAAATTTGTTTCAACTAAACAGATGAACGTAATTCCCTTGGCAATAAAATATATTTCAACTAAACAGATGAACATTATTCTTTTTGTAATGAAATTTGTTTCAACTAAACAGATGAACATTATTCTTTTTGTAATGAAATTTGTTTCAACTAAACAGATGAACATTATTCTTTTTGTAATGAAATTTGTTTCAACTAAACAGATGAACATTATTCCCTTGGCGATAAAATATATTTCAATTAAACAGATAAACATTAGTCTTTTTGCAATAAAATATGTTTCAACTAGAGAGATAAACATTAGTCTTTTTGCAATAAAATATGTTTTAATTAAACAGATGAAAATTATTCTTTTAGCAATAAAGTATATTTCAACTAAACAAATGAACATCATTGGTTTTCAAATTTTGCAATAAAATATATTTCAACTAAACAGATGAACATTTTTCTCTTAGTAATAAAGTATGTTTCAACCAAAAAAATTAAACATTCTTTATGCAATAAAATATGTTTCAACTAAACAGATGAAAATCTCAGATATTTTGAAGTTTGATGGACAAGCGACTGATGAATATGATCTACTTACTAGCGTGGATATTTGTAGTTTAATAACAAACTTGAGGGCGTGGCAGAAATCTGGGCCGCGATGTAGGAGCCCCTCCTGTTTTAAAAGCATCACGTCTGCTTAACTACGGAGTCATAACTTCGTCCAGTCCCCTGACAACAATAATAGACTTTTTAAACATGGTGATTTTATCTAAAGCCAGCATATTTCATTTGTTTAACAAATTTGGAATGGGTGCAGTACCAGACAAATTGGGGATAAACACACGACATTTTTCACTGAAATTGGGATTTCTTTTTAAGAATTCCTGAATATAACATAAGCTAAATATTGGGAAATTAGGAAAAACAGTCAAATTTTCAGGAATAACTAAATTTAAACATAAGCTGAAGATTTGGAAATCCAGAAAAATAATCATTTAATATACTGGAATTGGGTTTGTTTCATGGTACAATACATATAAGGAAAGAAAATCACCCAAAACATATAAATACGTCTATAAACCAGGCTTTTCTCCCCCAACTTTGTTGCCGACGACTCTGGAAAACATTGTGGGAAAAGGAGAAATTGCTCGTAACGAGCAATTTCTCCTTTTCCCACAATGTTTTCTGCCCCTTCAGAAGATCTTTTCCAATTCTTTCACGTTTTGAAATGTCGTCTGCAAACCCTTTTAATTTGCAACTGTCGAAATTTTGTTGTTTGGAAAAGGGTTAAACAATTAACATTAATTATACCTTAATTCTGATTAATACCATGTAGTATATATACATTAGTCAGAGAGAAGCATATCTCCCATTCCTCATTACAATATGAATACCAAACAATAACAACATTTGACCAGTTTGTTGCAGATGACTCTGGAAAACATTGTGAGAAAGGGAGAAATTGCTCTTAATGAGCAATTTCTCCTTTTCTTTACGATGTTTTCTGCTCTATCAGAAGATTATTTTCAATTTCATCTCATTTTGAAATGCAATTTGCAAACTCTTTCAATTTGGGCAGTCGAAATATTGGCATTTGGAAAAGGGTTAATCAGAGTCTTAGATGCCTGCCTGCTTGGCCCAGTGGTTAGGCGAGAAACTGGTTCAGCGGTGAAATGTCATCTGCGATACATTAAATTAAAACAAAGATCCTGACTTAACAAACCAAGTAGATAAATCTCTAAAACACACAATCACATGAGATCAGAGAAAAACGCTGTCCCATCATTTATCAGTTGTGTTGTGACTATTTATATAGCAGCATCTTCCCCGTAACCATGGGTTAGGTTCTCTAATTTGCATAAATGTTTCAAGAACAAAACATTAATAAGAAGTATTAAAGAGTCTTTGGAAAGCGCTATCTCTAAAACTAAATGGTAATAAATATAATAGTAACATTTGGAAGTATGCCCCTTCCCTGAACCCATGGCTAGATACTTGTCTGAGAGTAATAACAGGACTACTAATTGCATCATATGCACCAAATGTTTAAACCTTAATTGGTCTTATTTCACAGAAAATACATTTCTAAAACTATCTGATATTTTGTCCACAATGTAATATTTCTAGATGATCTAGAAACAGAAGACACAATAGATTATAAGATCTCTCTTGATATTCTGTACATGGTAAAATTCAAGTCCATGCAAACTGGGATAAACATCAATAAATAACTAATATTTCCTATCAGAATGCAGATTTAAGAAAAAAATCCGTAATTGGCAATTAGCTATCAAAGTGCATGCAAAACGATGGTAGCCCTCATGACACAAATACATGAAAGCGAATGAAGAAATCTTATTCATGCTTTCAGTTTTAACACAATCCATAATTACGGAATATAACAACTTTTAATAAATACCACTAAATCATGTAGGCTTCTACATTTACACAGGCATCGAGTGCGCGAAGGTCGACGCTACTTCGTCTGCAGTGTCGAATTCTTCAGACGGAATTCCAGACATTAAATAAACTGCAATAAATTAACCAGGCCCCAAATCTAGGTCACGATGATTTTCGGTCCAATTTCGGAAACAGGTGAGAAATTAAAATCCCTTCGCTTCGCCGAGTGCAAGAGCACCATCCGTTAGCGAAGGCGAGTGATAAACAAAATGGATTTGCATGCACGAGTAGAGTAAAAACGGCCCTGAACAACCCATGACGAGCTAATTAAAACAAATTTTAAATTAAATAGTTAATTGTCACCTCCGTTCGGCCTTGACCCAGTTTTGTACTAAATGTGGTTTCAGTGCATTGAAGAGCATGAGTTACTCGTGGAAACTATGGACTGGTATTTCTGACGGATACTGAGAAGGGCGTATTGTAAAACATGGTGATGTTTAACCGTGAACACTAGAATCAATCACCATTAAAATTAGAAGTAATGTTCCTACCGTGTCCTGTTTAGGACACGGTAGTAAATCCGCCCTCTTAGCTCATTGGAGCAGGCCGGTTGTGTATCACAACCGCTACAATAATTCAAAAATGGGGCAACTAAATGCAACAAAACTTCACCTGATTAAACATATGCATATAATCTCATACCTCAGAGTCCAAAAGTTAATATTTTTCCATTATTTTAAGAGAATAGAAGCATTTTTCGTATCTTTATACTTTTCATTTCTCAAATCCATCACTTCCGGTTTTCATTTGGATATCCAGGATTATCTTGCAACAATGACAACAAAAATTGGGTCAAATTGGGCGGAGCTTAACCTGTAGGGGTATTCCATATTGGAAGTTGTAGCAAGGTTGTAAAAAAAGCGGGAAAAACATGTGTTTTCATTGGATGAGCCCTTCATGTTCAGTGGGTAATTACCATATTTTTAAAGAAGAAAGTGCGAGAAGTTGCGAAAAAATCAAAATGGCCACTAACGGTTTGTTTCTCACTAAATTTCACCAACAATTAAGAAACATAACTTAATCAAGAAATTTTAGCTTCTATGAAGTTGTTTCATTTGATATTTTAGACAATACTATGCTATGGTTATCATAAAAAGGTTATCTATCACATGGTAGTTAAAATTGATTTTGCTCCAACAAGTGATGAGCGTGGAATCGTAACGTCGGTGGCAACCAGATAGCAGCCACAAGACGTTACGACATCGTATCTACATTAAAATAGGAACAAAAGGTAGCCCTTCTCAGCTGAGTTCGAGACTGAGTCACAAATATCTTTTTAGAGTTACCTTGGTTTTAGCATGGAGTCCTGGCACATGCATACCCGCATTAGGGGTTTACGGACGGGCCAGGCCCCAGGCTACCTCGGTTTCTCTGTGACATTTCGGGGGGGTGGAGAGTCTATCAATCTGGTCAATGTTGTTTATTATTTTGTAAGTTTGTAATAAATCTGTTCTACTTTTTCTATACTCTAAGCTTGGAAGACCTAAAGTTTTCATTCTTTGATTATAATTTAGAGGGGAGATTTCTTATACCATGCTTGCAGCTTTACGTTGAACGTTCTCCACTGCTTATCTCTTCTTTTTAAAACGGGGACACCATATGATTGACGCGTATTCTAGATGAGGTCTGACTTAGGCTTTGTAAAGTGTTAGAAACATCTCCTTTGACATGTAGTGAACACTTATTTATTAATCAGACTGTTTTGTTGGCTTTCTTGACTTTCTCTCGTTTTCATGCTCATTGAATGATAGTTTTGGGTCGAATATAACTCCCAAATCTTTTTCCTTATTGGCTTTTTGAATTTGTTCAATATTGTCCAAATGGTTCATGATGTTGTAACTTGATGTAGAGTTGCTAAAACCAAGATGCATAGCTCTACAATTTTTTATGTTAAATAGAAGCTGCAATTTGTTAGATCATCCACATGCTTTGAAAATATCATCTTGAAGTTGTTGAGTGTCATTCTCATTCTGGATTGGATATCTTTGTAGATTTTTGTATCATCTGCGAAAAGTTTGACCACTGAATAAATAAAATCTGGCAGATCGTTTATGTATAACAATAAAAGAACAGGTCCTAGTAAGCTTCCCTGCGGAACTCCGTGATTGATTGCCAAAACGTCAAAGCTGCTCAGCTATGTCACTTATCTTCACAAATAACAATAATGTTGAACGTTACGTTTGCAAAAAGAGGTTAAACTGCATGTCTTATATAGTTTAATACTTTTTCAAACTAATTGAAAAAATACTGTTTGCGACAAGTCCCCTGTTCCTTATTATTTCCTTTCGATTTCAAACAGATTTTCTTGTGTTATTGTATTTAGCGCAAACCTGGTTTAAATGCACATAAGGAGATGATTACAAATAAATTACTGAAAAATATATGGAGTTCTTTTAATATGTTCATAAAAGTCATGAGAATTAATTACAAATGTATCGAGATCCTGTTTAATAGACTCCTTTAACATGAGTTATTTTGTGATTGAAATATAGTTGTCTCCAATTCAATCATGTTTATCAACAACCTGTTTGTTTACATATTCAAAATAACGAATTCTGATTGGTCGGTTCAAACATTTGTGTATAAACCTTCAAGGGTGAAGAATCACACAATTATTAAACTGGTTAATCTGGGTTATTTCTTGTTGGCTTTCATGTTTAAGTTGTGCTGATGGTTTTTTTTGGCGATAATTATTTGAATCTGACCAAAAGTTTATCAAATAATTCAGTTCGATATAGCATTAATCTCCTTTAATGTGCCTTTAACTCGGATGTGATGGTCCAAGCTGTTATTGTATTTGGATGATCTAAGCTGTAGTTATAGAGATCAAATGATTGGTGTCATGAACCGAAAATGTTTTCAGGCAAGGCGTAGGGATATTACCCGTTCAGCCGAAGGCAAATCGGATAGTGATCCGCAGCCGATCAAGATAAACTTTCTTATTGTTACTGCAGTAAGTTTGTTATTTCACTTGCATTGCCGTTTCATGAATTTTATAATTTGATGTCATCTGACCTAACGTTGTAATCGATAATTTAGTATTGTCTGACCCACTGCGTATTGCGTCATCACGCTGCGATAACGAAGCTTGGTTTCTTTCGGCTTAATCTGCGATTACAGTGCAATAATCCGGGTAAATCCAAAGAGGTAGATAGATTAGTAATTCAGTTTATCTTTTGCACTCCACAATGTTTTTGATATAGAAGGTGTTCGGTTTTTAAAGCGTTTCTAAATTTAAGTGTAACGGCAGTTCGGATGACATCATTTTCGGATAGTTTTGATTTCTGTATCATTTACTCATTATGTACTATTCTAAATTGTTATTGGTACTGAATTGTATTTTCAGTTCGACGAAGATTAAAGAATAACGAATAAATCCGTCTTCCGTCTACTCAAACATTTTTCTGGTTGTTGTGCTGTCACAGTCGAACTCTACGGTTAGAGATTGAGTCCAGCAACAGATGTGGCCCATGCGAACTTGTTTAAACGGACATTGAACAGCATTCGTCTCTCAAATGAGTAACAGCAAGTTATCCAAATACATTGATAAAGCCATTGATTTGCCAGCCAGCATCTCATATGTGCCAGTTGTAATTACTGACAGTAAAGGTAAATACTTACGGAATCTGAATATAAATGAAACATATCAAAATGTTATCCAGTGGCATTGTAAAAGTGGGTCATCATCCAGTGATACTGCGAAGTGGATTGCTAGAAATCTAGAAACCATTAAATCAAAGCACAGGCGTGTGTGTGTTTATTTGTGGGTTGGTACATGTGACTTTTCAAATAAAACTGGCAAATTCATATCCTTTGTGCCGAATCCTGAGACCGTTCTTGTGGACTTTAACCAGAATCTCCAGAGAATCCAAACACTTTGCACAGAAAATGGTGTCAAGTTGACAGTGGTGCACATTCCGTATTATTCCATGGAAATTTGGAACCGTTTCAAAGGACATCAAAATCCAGAAGAATTCAAACAACAAGATCAAACATTGACCAAACTTATTGATAGGGCGAACGAGTATATCGACTTTATTAACAGTGGCATGAGTACTTATTCTGCCAAGCTTAACCTTGATTTGACGCGATCGAGAAAAGGCAGTTCTACAACCAAGGGCAGATATTCCCTTAACTTTAGTCTATACGGAGACGGAATCCATCCAAGCAAAAATCTTGCCAAAGCATGGCTTGTTTCTTTTGCAAAGATGATCATGAGAGACTGTGTTTAGACTATAGTCTATAGAAGATAGTAATTTAGTGCTTTCATTGTTAGCACAGGCAGGGATTGCCAAGCCGTGCATTTAAGTTTGTGTTAGTACTATTTTATGTAATGTCTTTGTATTTTGATAGGCTAGGATAGCTCAGTCATCACCACAATATTTTTCGGTTTATAACGTATTTGAACTCATTACTGTTTGTACCCTTTATGGTTATTTGGTAAGGTTAACTGTTCTTTAATTTTGATCTGCTATCCGTGCATGGTGCTATATTAATAACTGGTAAGATGTCTGTTAATTCAATATTTAGTTCCCTTCACGATCAGACTGTTGTTCAGGACGGTGAACATGTTGATGAAAATGACTTTGATGCTCGTTCGAGACAGTTGACTGAAAAGGGATTGGCCTATCAAGTTACTTTGAATGAGGGCAAATTTAGATCGTGCGCTTCTCAATGGCGTCGTGAGTACAATGCTATTTTAATTGTACTCACAGACACACAAGATGTTGAACGCATACGACATCATAGGCAAACTCTGCAAAATTATTTTAATGAGTTGTTTTCTGTCTTTGAGCAGCTAATGAGAGTGAGGGGAACTTGTAATGATGAGTCCGTGAAAATGGAAAACATTGAAATTGAGCATCAGAATGTCATGACTAAAATTGCAAATACCATCAGTAAAGTTGAGCATTTTCAGAATTCTGAGGTTGGATCTGTCCGTTCTGGTAGTAAGGCTTCTAATATTTCTGGTAAATCAAGGTCATCTAGAATTTCAGATGCAGCTGCAGAAACAGCTGTTTTAAGGGCTGAACTCAAATATATAGAGGCAGAGGCACAGTCTAAAGCAGCATTGCACAAAATTCAAACTTTGAGAAAACTTGACATTTCAGAGGCAGAAATGCAGGCCTTAAAGGCTGATGATGAGGAAATAATGCGTGAAATTGATGTTAAGCCTAACGTTTCTGTTCCTGTTTTCTCAAACCAAGAGTTAGTTCAAAGTTTCTTGCAATCGCATCCGAGTCCCCAACAAAATGCTTCTGAACAGTTCATGGTTCAACTATCAGAACCAAATGTTTCCCTTACGTCTACTGGTATAGCTGCAATGCCATCAATACCTGGGTCCGTCCGTCTTTCTGAATCACATGCAAATGTCAGTGCACCTGTCTATTCTGGTGTAAGTCTACCTTTGAATCCAATTGCGATGACATTTACACCATCTGTATCGAATATACGGATGCAAACCACTCAATTAAGAAAGGATGTGCCGGCAGATTTACCAACATCGATTGGTGATCATGTCATAGACCATGGTGCTGAAACAGCCAAGTCTAATAACGCTGATTCTGCATTTAATAAGTCATTTGGAGGTGACCAAGGTCTCTTAGAACTTACAAAGTCTCTTGTATCACAAATAGGTCTCAGTAGATTACCCTCACCTGAACCTTCAATATTTTCTGGAGACCCTCTCTCTTACCCAAGTTGGAAGGCATCTTTTGAGGCTCTCATTGAACAAAGGCAAATACCCCCTGCTGAAAGAATTCACTATCTAAAGCGGTATGTTGCTGGTCCTGTTAGGGAGGTTATAGAAGGCTTCTTTTTGTTGTCATCAGATGAGGCATATCTTAAGGCCAAAGAACTTCTTCATAGTAGATATGGTGATCACTTTGTAATTGCTAATGCCTTTAGAGACAAGCTTGAGAATTGGCCCAAAATATCATCGCGCGATGGTAAAGGTTTGCGAAAATTTGGTGACTTTTTGTATCAGTGTTGTGTTGCTATGCAAAGCTTTCATAGTCTTTCTGTATTGAATGATGACAGAGAGAACCAAAAGCTGTTGAAAAAACTTCCCGATTGGATTGTTACTCGTTGGGGTAGACTTGTCTCACATCACAAGTTGGAAAAGGGCATTTTCCCTTCATTTGAACGTTTCGCTCAGTTTGTATCTGAAGAAGCTAAAATTGCTTGTGACCCAGTTACATCGTTACAGTCGCTTCACTCAGTTAGTGAAACTCATAAAGGTCAAGAGTATGGAAAGAAGGTTGAGAAGGGGCCAAAGGGCCGTTCATTTCTTTCGGGTTCTAGTACGTCTCCTGTCGACAAGTCTGATGACAGTAAATTTAGCAAAGTTGTTTCGTGTCCATTGTGCAACAAGGAGCATGAATTGGATATTTGCAAAGGATTCCTTGCTAAATCTATCATGGAAAGAAAGGCGTTCATTAAGGATAAAGGTTTGTGCTTTGCTTGTCTTGGTAGAAATCATATTTCCAAGAAATGTAGACATAGGAAAAAATGTCAAGTTTGTGGTAGGTTTCATCCTTCATCTCTTCATGGTGATGTAATTCAAGAAGGAAAACAGGGTCAGAATAATCCTGAAAAGCAAAACACTTCACATGATAAGGTTCAAGGTGGAACTGTTTTCCTAAGTGATTCTTGTGCTAGTAGTAAATGCTCAATGATAGTTCCTGTATACGTGTCTCACTCCGATAATCCAAACAATGAGAGACTTGTATACGCACTATTAGATACTCAATCCGATACTACCTTTGTTTTGGATGACACCTGTAAAGGGCTTGGTGTGACCGGTGTTCCGGTGCAATTGTCACTGTCGACTATGCATGCCGAAAACAAGGTAGTCAAAAGCAGCAAGATTAAGGGATTGTCAGTTCGTGGTATAAACAGTGATTGTAAACTTCCGTTGCCAGTCGCTTTCTCTCGAAACATTATGCCAGCGAACAGAACTCATATACCAACTCCAGATATTGCGAAACTCTGGCCTCATTTAGAGGTAATAGCAGACCAACTTTTACCTGCTAACAATTGTGAGATTGGTTTGCTTATTGGGTATAACTGTCCCAAGGCTCTTGTACCAAGGGAGGTTATTCCATGTACCAGTAATGGTCCTTATGGTCAGAGAACTGATCTTGGTTGGGGAATTGTTGGTGTTGTAGATCCAACAAATTGTGAAGATGATCAGATTGGCACAAGCCATCGTATTGTTTGTCGAGAAATATCAGATGCTCTTGCCTCTGTGTCAAACACAAAGGAGTCTCCGGTTCTGTTTTCGCTCCGAACTTCAGTTAAAGAGATTATTCCGGGTGATGTATTACATATTTTGGAGTCTGATTTCAAGGATGCAACAATAACTGGCCCATGTTCTTCTCATGAGGATAGACGTTTTCTTTCTATTCTTTCTGAAGGCATTGTCTTTCAAGATGGGCACTATGAAATGCCACTTCCATTCCGTGTCAAAGAACCTCTTTTGTCCGACAACAAATCAGTCGCATTGAACAGATTGAACTCTCTAAAGAGAAGATTGCTTCATGACAGTACACTTTGTAGGCACTATACTGAGTTCATGCAAGGTCTTTTGAATAAAGGGCATGCAGAGAAGGTTCCCGATTCAGAACTAAGCCTATCCAATGGTCATGTTTGGTATATTCCGCATCACGGGGTGTATCACCCTCAAAAACCTGACAAAATCAGAGTTGTGTTTGACTGTAGCTCTTCATTTAAGGGTGTGAGCTTGAATTCGCATTTACTGCAGGGTCCTGATTTAAGTAACAAGCTTTTAGGTGTACTTAGTAGGTTCAGAAAGGAAGCAATAGCATTTATGTGTGATGTTGAGAAAATGTTTTATCAGTTCCGAGTTATTCCTGAGCACAGAAATTACTTACGGTTTTTATGGTGGGACAGTGAAGATTTTGACAAACTTCCAGTTGAATACCGCATGACAGTGCACCTGTTCGGTGCCACGTCTTCACCTGGATGTGCTAATTTTGGGTTCAAAAGGGTAGCTGATGATCACGAGCCTGAATTTGGATTACCTGCTGCAAATTTTATTCGTAGGGACTTTTATGTTGATGATGGAATCAAGTCAGTTCCTAATGAGCAGGCTGCGGTTCAACTTATTGGGAGCAGTATTAAGCTTTGTCAACGAGGTGGGCTCCGATTACACAAGTTTTTGTGTAACTCTAAAGTGGTTCTAGAACATTTAGATCCACAGGACTGTGCTGACAATCTCAAAGGTGTTGACCTCTCTCATGATAATTTGCCAATAGGTAGAGTCTTAGGAATACTTTGGTGCGTTGAATCTGACATGTTCCAGTTTCATTTAGACTTAAAGGTTCACCCAGACACAAGACGTGGGGTTCTCTCTACAGTCAGTTCTGTGTATGACCCGTTTGGGTTCTTAGCCCCTTTTGTTCTAAAGGGCAAACAAATTTTGCAACAGCTGTGTGCTGATCAGTCAGATTGGGATGATCGCTTGCCAGATCATTTGCTTTCAAAATGGGAAACATGGCGAGCAGACTTAGATGGTTTGACAATGTTGCGTATACCTAGGTGTGTTAAACCAAAGGATTTTGGTGAGATTGATGTTGCAGAACTTCATCATTTTTCGGACGCAAGTTCGGCTGGTGAATAAAGTAGGTCAAGTCCATTGCTCTTTGCTGATTGGTAAAGCAAGAGTTGTCCCTTTGAAGCCAATTTCTATACCTAGGCTTGAGCTCTCCGCTGCTGTACTGTCTGTTAAGATGGGCGCTTTCTTAGAGAACGAACTCGAGTTTGATAGGCTTGATCAGGTATATTGGACAGATAGTAAGGTCGTCATTGGTTATATAAATAACGATGCGAGAAGATTCCACATATTTGTGGCAAATCGAGTTCAGCAGATCCGAAACTTTTCAAAACCATGTCAGTGGAGATATGTGGCTTCGGCAGATAATCCTGCAGATCTTGCCTCAAGGGGTGTGACTGCTCAAGAGTTGATTTCGAGTGAAAAATGGTTCAAGGGTCCATCTTTTCTTTGGAAACATGATACTGGTGTAGGTAAGCCAAGTGTAGTGGAGCTTGACCAAAATGATCCTGAGGTAAAAGACATAAAATGTTTTGCTAGTCAATCAAAACCAGTTTGTTACGCATCATTGCTGGATCGCATAGAGTATTTTTCTGATTGGCATAGAGCTAAAAGGGCCATTGCTGTTTGTTTAAGATACAAAGACAAGCTTCGTGAGCTTGTAGCGAGACAAATGAAACATGTTCCTTCGACAAAGTGTATTAAGGAACAAATTCTTTCCAATTATTGTTCAGTAACTGTAAAGGAATTGCAAGGTGCTGAAAATGAAATAATAAAGCAAGTTCAAAGTGACGCATTTGCCGAAGAAGTCAGAACATTGAGAAAACACAATGTGTTTGATGTGCCTTCAAGACATCAAAAATCAGACCGTCGTAAGGTACTTAAAAGGGAATCTTATTTGAACAAACTAGACCCCTTCCTTGATGAGAATGGCCTCTTGCGTGTTGGCGGTCGTATTCAGATGTCTGATTTGTCCGACATTGTGAAATTTCCCGTTTTACTGCCAAAAAGGGGACATGTCACACAGTTGATGGTTAAACATTTTCATGAACGGGTACAACATGGTGGGCGTGGTTCAACTCTTGGTGAACTAAGGTCTTCTGGAATTTGGATCGTTGGTGGCAGTTCTGTTGTTTCTTACTTCATTTCTAGATGTGTGCTGTGTCGTAAGCTCAGAAGCCAAACACAGAACCAAAAATGGCAAATTTGCCCTTTGATAGATTAGAACAATCACCTCCTTTTACAAATTGTGCTGTGGATTTCTTTGGTCCTTTCTATATTAAGGAAGGACGCAGAGAGCTAAAAAGATATGGTGTTCTGTACACGTGCCTTTCCTGTCGGGCTGTGCATGTTGAAACGGCAAATTCTCTTGATACTAGTTCATTTATTAACAGCTTACGCCGTTTCATTGCGATTCGTGGTCCTATAAGGTTATTAAGGTCAGATCGTGGTACAAACTTCGTTGGTGCCGAGCGTGAGCTGAGAGAAGCAGTTATGGAGCTTGATGAAGAACAATTGAGGCAATTTCTTCTCAAGAAAGGTTGTGACCTTTTTGAGTTTAAGATGAATTTCCCTTCTTCTAGTCATATGGGTGGTGTATGGGAGCGTCAGATACGCTCAGTAAGAAATGTGATGTCTTCATTGTTGCTCCAGCATGGCTCTCAGCTAGATGACGAAGGTCTTAGAACGTTTTTATATGAGGCAGCTAACATTGTAAATTCTCGACCTCTTGCTGTAGACAACTTGAATGATCCATTGTCAGTTGCGCCTTTGACTCCCAATCACTTGCTTACTATGAAATCAAGAGTCATTCTTCCGCCGCCAGGGCAATTTCAGAGGGTTGATATGTATTGTTCGAGACGTTGGCGTCGTATTCAATATCTAGCTAACGAATTCTGGTCTAGGTGGAGGTTAGAATTTTTGCAGACTCTTCAGACGAGAAATAAATGGAAATCACCTAAGAGAAACCTTTGTCTTGGTGATATTGTTCTTCTTAAGGAAGATAATTTGTTCAGAAACCAATGGCGTATGGGTAGGGTTACAGAAGCGGTAACAGATTCAGACGGGTTTGTACGCAAGGTCAAATTAGAGCTAGCTTCTTTTGATTTGGATGCCAAAGGAAGGCGAGCAACCTCTTTAACGACACTTGAAAGGCCTATTCATAAATTAGTGCTTCTTTTGGAGACTGAGGAATTCCCGGTCGAGGCGCCATAGTTTGTTTTGTCCTAAGTATGTGTATGTTTATTACAATCACAGTGTATCACTTAAGGGAATAGTATTGATATATAATATTTGAAATTTATAAGAAATAACATATGATATGATTATTTTGTAACTTGCCGCATAGAAATTTGTTTTACTTACGTCGAATGCAAAAAAGCAAGAAATATTAATCTTTATTTGCGATAGTTAGCGATTTGAAATAGTTGTTGCTTCTACGAAGAAATGCGTTTAATAGCGATTACAAGTGTGAAGCAGCAATTGTTTCAAATTATTGAACTAATTTGGAGGAGCCATGTTACTGCAGTAAGTTTGTTATTTCACTTGCATTGCCGTTTCATGAATTTTATAATTTGATGTCATCTGACCTAACGTTGTAATCGATAATTTAGTATTGTCTGACCCACTGCGTATTGCGTCATCACGCTGCGATAACGAAGCTTGGTTTCTTTCGGCTTAATCTGCGATTACAGTGCAATAATCCGGGTAAATCCAAAGAGGTAGATAGATTAGTAATTCAGTTTATCTTTTGCACTCCACAATGTTTTTGATATAGAAGGTGTTCGGTTTTTAAAGCGTTTCTAAATTTAAGTGTAACGGCAGTTCGGATGACATCATTTTCGGATAGTTTTGATTTCTGTATCATTTACTCATTATGTACTATTCTAAATTGTTATTGGTACTGAATTGTATTTTCAGTTCGACGAAGATTAAAGAATAACGAATAAATCCGTCTTCCGTCTACTCAAACATTTTTCTGGTTGTTGTGCTGTCACACTTATTCAAAGACAGCAATCATTCTATTCTATTTATTCTGCTACCTATATGGATTCAAATAAATACACAAAATGTAAACACGATACATGTGAAAGAAACAAAACTGAAAATTAATACTGACAGCTGTTTGCAGCGATCACGTGATCTAGTGTCTGTTGTCTAATGTGTTATATTACACCCTGTTATCGGTCTTTAAATTTCCCTCATGACAGGATTAATATTATTACTGAAACATCATTCGGACTAGGTGATATTACTTGGCATTAGTGCCGTTGAAATTTTCAAAAATTAAATTATCTCTTATGGGTTTCTCTTATGTAATTGATTCAAATTTGAGAGCAAAGGGCGACAGTATTCATTATTAATGTAAATAAAATCTTTGCAGTATTTGACAGAAACAACGTGACAAAATGCTTAAAAAAATAAATACTAGAGGTTCACTGTATTATCAATTCACTGTTCCAAATGCCGAATTTTGGACCAATCAGATTGAAGCTTTACATGTATATTCACTGCATCAAAGTATGTTGCTATGATTCACAAGCGGTTCTTTAGCGACGTATTGAAAAGATAGTTAAAGGGGAATAAACAATAAATGGCTCGTTGTTTTGCACTATATATAATCTTTATTTCCTCCATTTTCTGAAGAGATTACAAACAAACAGTTACAAAAAAAAGAAAAATTGGAATGCGCTCTCTTCCTTTAGCCATACTCCTCACATACCCTTACTCACATACACTCGCCCTTTATGGCCAAACCCACAGTGCCCTCTCCTCATATAAATACATTTAAATAACACGCTCACAAGCACGCCCATTCACACACATTTAAACATACACAAGTATACATACAGACAAAAGGCATTAATGCATTTAACATTTGTTGAACATCATTGATTCATATCAACTGAGTTGTGCGGTTTAAGACGCTAAGTAACGTTTATTGAAAAGATTCTTAAAAATTGATCATGTGCTCATTAGAACGACAGGCCAGCATTTAACGGATCTTCATCGTGTAAAGTCCCGTAAAACTCCGACTTGTGCTGATTTCAGTTCAAGTGGTAGATCTGCCCTTCTGAGAATCGTTCAGGCAAAAACGAAAAAGAACGAGACTTGTAGGCAATCAACGCTTTCGTTTGTTTTCATATTTAATTTATGGACATAGAAAGGTATTACATTATGCAGGAACGATGCATTCAAACATAAAAGTTCCACATATCGTTCTTGGCCTATAACGGTTAGAATGGTGTCATCAATGGAGCCCAACAGGTAATTCACGAGAACATCTTGTTCGGCCAACATTGATACCTCATCGATAATTACTGAGAAGTTAAGCCTCAGGTCTCTGATATAATCAAGTCTAGCCTTCTGAATGCTTGATTGGTTACATTCGAAAATATAGTGAACTAAACTGTCATTAGTCATTGTTTTGCAGAATTAACAATAAGTCTGTCCTTTCTTTGATAGACAACACATCTTTGACATTGATTTCATCTTCTTGGGTGTTTGAGGTTTGTTCAATGCAATACTCCAGTAGTTTGCAGGGATCAACTGCCGATGTACTGTTCTAAACCGTTTAAAGTCATTGTCAACAGCCAGTCTTTCTATCCATTTTGTCTGTTCGTGATTCGATATGGCCTTTTTACACACCCTTTTCCACAGTGTTTTTTGGGAAACGTTCTAGTATGGAGGAAATTTCTGAAGGTGTCGGTAAGCTCATATTTTTGCAGAATGCGCACTGGGTCCTTGATAACGCCTATGCTTACCGTTGTTAAATTATTTTTGAAGTGATAAAATCTGTTCAGAAGTACTTTATATGCGATGTCATTCGGTTGAAGGCGACAAAATTGAACTGAGAAATAGTAATTTTTGGAGGTCGATGTAAGCTTCTATTGATGTAATTCCCAGAAGACCTTTCACCATATCGGACCGTGTATACTGTGGCAGGCTTTGTATTTGTTTAAGACAAAAATGGTGTGTGCTCTCTAAATGTTTTACATCACATTAAATTGTCGCTGATTATTCCATAGTTCGCACCAATAGAATGCACGGGGAAGCACAATCGAGGTATACAGTTTTGCTGTGGTGATAGGGTTAAGGGCGCAGTAGTTGATTCCGGAATTAAGGAAACTGAATAGTGTGCCTCTGGCAGTTTGTCTGATTGTGTCAACATTCGCCGGGGGTTTTCCTGAGAACAGAACAGAACAGAGCATATCTTTTAATAACACCCAGGTATTTACAGAATACAACATGGGGAAATGTAAAGAAAAACTAACATACAATTATAAACTTCAGTCAATCAAGGAGGGGGTAGACTCGAGCCGCTTACCATAAATAGGTCATATTTCCAGGTACAACGCTGTTTGGGCCCTAGACAGCAAATGTAGTAAACATAACGCACGAGAGAGATATTTCCCTGCAGCGTGATATTTAATGCAATGCTGTAACTCGGATGATCCAAGCTGAAACTGCGTGACAGCTTGGAGGCGCCCTGCGATAAAAACGTGTCAGTATTCCCCCTCTGTGTGTGAGGGGTCCAATCGGCGACGAGAAAAAATATGGGCACCAATCAGAAAGAAGGTAGGATTGACCAATAAGATTGCTTATTGCTTCCATTTCCGGTAATTTACAGAAAAAACAAAAACAAAAACACTAACATTTGTAGACATATGATTGACGGGAAAAATGAATTCGTTTTAAACCAAAGCAGAGTCATTTGATGATATCCAATGTCGAAGGAAAAGACACTTAAGTTTCAATTTTGATAAAATATCTCTTACATAAAATAGGGTCATCTGTACCCTATATATATTAAAACTTAACATTCATTCGGACTGTTTGTCAACTCTATATCACGATGCTAAAAATGAAACAACATCAACGCCTCCCTGATAAAACTGATTAACCCTTTCCCAAACAATAACGATACTTGACCACTTTGTTGCAGACGAATCTGGAAAACATTGTGGGAAAAGGAGAAATTGCTCATGATGAGCAATTTCTCATTTTCCCGCAATTTTTTCTGCCCAATTAGAAGATTGTTTTTCAATTTCATCACTTTTTAAAATGTCGTCTACGAACTCTTTCAATTTGGGACAGTCGGAATTTGGTGTTTTGGAAAGGATTTAAACAATGTCGTTGGTGTTGAAGGGATTTGCTTCGCCACACTTATTTCGAAATCAATCCTTTGTGGTTATTTGTGTTGGTAAAAAGATAGTCACATCTTTTTATATGTGCGCTAAATAACTGTGGATTTTGATGCACCATTAAAAAAATAGCCCATTTACCAATCTAGTGATAATCAAAATCGGTCTGTCCGACTCATTCCATGCATGAAAGCATTGGGCAATACCCTTTCCCATAGGCCTACCATTTTAGTTTTCAAAAACATTGAATTCAAAGGTAATCAGTTTTGTTAAGATTTCAACATTTAGTTACCCTTCTGTTCCCCAGTCAAGGTCGTGTCCATTCTAAAATTCAAACTGCAATAAAACACACAAACTATTCGATTAGGTAAAATACAAGCTTTTACTATATCAAGAAAGTAATCGATATTGTATTGGCAAAAAGGATTTGGTTTTGACGATTACCATTTCGCTGCAAACATAAATGATATTCAGAAGAAACTTGCTCTTATATCTGTAAATTTGTATTAATTCATCTTACAATTCATGTACACGTAACAAATTATGAAAATGCCTAATTATTACCTTTTAGAAATGCTTTTCCCTCATAAGTATTAAGGGTTAATGTTTATATATATATTATAGACTGAACATAAAGGTCTGCTATAATGCTCATCACACGCAGACAGACAAACACATCTACTTTCATATTTTTTTAGGGGAAATAATACACTTACCATAAAAAAGGTTTTATTCGATATGTTCTCTTCTTTTCTCACAATTTTTTGTTAATCTTGGTCAAGACAATTGGCCACATGCCATATCGTAAGGACTCTACCCATCTACGTGACAACGGAATCTAAAAATACCGTTTCTTGTTCTAAGTTAAGATCGTTGTTTACAACATAAACCCGTTTAAACGGTCTTAGATATCTGCGATTTTAATGTCCAAGATCTTCTTTGTATAGTTATGATAAGGGTTGGGAAGCTGTCAAACATCTAGTTAGTTTAGAAATATGTGTTGTTATTTTTACCGTAGAAGACACTTTATTGTAAAAAGTTAAAACTGGTCTACAATAGGCAACTTTTTATAGAGTACGCTAAAAACAATATATTTGTAAAGGTATGCTTTTCTTATGAAAGTAATTGATGTCAGTTGAGGTATGTGTGAGGTAATATATAAGATAATGTATGTTAAACTGAATAAATGGCTCCCGAACCTTTTATCATTGATATTTATCGAATTTCCGTAAGTGAAATTCACGGGAGCAGTCAAAGTTTTAGCACACGCCAAGATCGCGTAATGTAAACAAGACTGTCACCTGTTTTTGGTCTCTCTTTTTTCTTTACTTGGCCTTAAGACTATCGGCTAGAAATGCACTATAACATGCTACGCTGGGTTTATGTGTACCTACAACAAAGTTATCTCAAATGCTATTGAACAGTGAAATGAAGCGAGATGTTTGTCCATACGCATGATTTAAAATTTCAATGAGACCTCATTTAGACGCACTGCGACAGACGGTTTTCATACAACAATTGTTTTGCCATAACCTTTTTAGTTTAAAGTTGTATTTTAAATGTGTAAGGTGTAGCCATGCCCAAATGTCGAATATAGCACACAGTGCATGTATAGCAGTTGCCAGGTATAGAAAAGGGGAGACCCACTGTTTGACTCCACGTGGCTGCCATGTGACTGTTCGCAATAATTTCCGATGCAGTCGAATGGTTCGGTTGGGGCATATCCATTGAATATTCAAAAAGAATATCGTTCTGGTCATCGTCGATATATAAGAATATTTTTATGAACCCTGCATGGACAATCCAGGAGTTATTCTTTCATCGCTGGTAATCATATACGACACTAAACACCACGTACACGATTATTTTGACTATTATGGACCTTTCATTGTAGATCACTTCACTTTAAGGTTGCAGTATTTAATATGAAAATAATGCTTTAAAAGCTTAAGTCTGTTAAGAATTACAAGTAAGTCATTTATAACGATCGCAACCTGATGCCACTGATTTGATATTAGGTGATGATATTAGAGCATGAAACAAAAACACACCTGAGGAAAAGAAATGGACTTTTATTGCTTTATACATAAAAAAGGGAAATCCGTTTTCACATTTTTCATGATAACTGAATATAAAGTGCTTTTAAGTCATGAGACCGAAGCCCATAATTCCTTTATTGGTTTATTGCAAACTGATCATGAAACCAAAGCATTACAATTAACATGATTGTTTCTTTGTGTTGCCATGAGAAAGGCATTTTATGCATATCTATGTTTATTTTGTGTTGCTATAATTATGAGAACTTTAACATATCTTGATGTGGCACGGAATTGAAACTGTTGCTTAGAATTGTTTCTACAACACATCCATGATCGGGTTAATCCTATATGGTTGGATACAATATAAACGTGATAAAAACCAGTGATTGTCTTAACGGAAAGAGTCATTTCCTATTAACAAATTGTCAAAATAATTGTAAAATAAGTCAAAATACTGTTTCATACAAAAAATATGGCTTAGAATTACTAGTTCTCCACTCAACGTTAATCCTTCATTTGTTTTCTTTTTGGTTATGGAATTTACCGAATTAAGTATCACTTAAGGCGAACAATCAGATTTCGAATCTGCTATTAAAGAAGCATAATGTGTTGTGATAATAGTGATGCGCTGGAGAAATATGCTACAAACGGGAATTCATCTGGTCTCAGATTCATTCAAAATAAACTCATGATTTTGAAACATTCTCTTTAATAAGCAAAAATCCTATCTAAAAACAAAACAGTTCATCTACCAAGAGAATGTATGCTTTACAATGTATCAAAAGTTAAAACGGTCGCCTTAAGTGATATCTAAACTGTAATCTATACAACCATTTGTATGCCTTAAGTGATGTCTAAACTGTAATCTGTACAAACCATTTGTTCGTCTTAAGTGATTTATAAACTGTTATCTATAAAAACCATTTGTTCGCCTAAAGTGATGTCTAAACCGTAATCTATACAAACCATTTGTTCGCCTTAAGCTTTACTCACAAATTCATTTGCAATTAACATGACGATACGTTAGAACGAAATAATTCTTTCGTACGAAAGAAATTAGAATAATATGCTCGCCTCAAATATGTTTTGTCTTAATAATGCTAAAACCATCTTATTGGCCAAAAACCAAATGGTTCGCCGTAAATATTATTTTTTCATACTTTGAAGTCAGACAAATAAAACAGTTTGTTGTCCTAGGACATGATTATTTAACGAATGTAAATCAAAGTTTTGTATCTAAAGGCACTTTTAAAAGCGTTATATTTATAACGATAATGCAAACCTCACACATACATACATAGTATGCCTCTCTTATGATAGTGCGGAACTCAAATAGTTCGCCTCAAGTGATACTTAATTCAATAAAGCTCAATACTAAGTCAAACAAATTTCATACAGTGTTTAAGGAATTTCAAACAAACATAACTTTGAAATATTAAAAAACAATAATCATGACATAGTACACTATATCTCCATATCATGCCTCTATAATAGCAGAGCATAATCAAATTTTCGCCTTAACTGACATCTTTTTATTCAATCTTAATTTTAAGTCCAGCAAAAAGACAAAATAATAAAAACATTGCGTTCGTTTAACACATCAAAAGTTTTTTTTTCGCATTAAGAAATATTTGAACTAAATTCAATAAAATTCCAGTCTTTGTCTAAAGTTTTATAACTTTGCTTATCATTACATATGTTATTAGCGAGACAATATTTTACAACGAATTGACGTTTTTGCACGAAAGTAACTAGAGTGGTATGCTCGCATTAATTAATGTGTTTTCTAAACCAAGCTTAACTCATCTAATTCATCACATATTTACTTGGTTGTCATACGTGATGTATGCTATTCCTCTTTGATAGCAGATTGGAATTATGACTGTTCGCCTTAAGTGATACATAATTCAATCAAAAATTAATTCTGAGTCGATGTAGAATTGTGTTGAAAACTACTAATCATTGAAAAACATAGTCTTAATATGAACAGCCTTATGACTTTAGGTTACAATTTTTCTTTGTGTTCTAGCAAAGGACTCTTTGTTTGAGATGAGTGCTGATCTTTGTTAGGTTAAGATTCTATTAAGCATATATGATTGATACCATCATGTTAAAGAATTAAAGTATTTCTCTCTGCTTTAAGATCATGAGGGTATTCGGAACAAATCTGAGACCGGATCACCGGGAAGATATTTCCCGATCGTGGCACATTTTCCCTGTGTTGTGTATATGGGCAAAATAATATTTCCTTGCTCTGTTTTAGAATATTGCAAAGTAAGCCGTATATAACAGAAACATATTGAAACGTATTGTTATTTGAACTCAAAAGTTAGCTTGATATCGTTTCTTCTATTTGTCTTTGATGGAATAGAAATTAAAAATTTATTAAATTAGGTGTCACTTAAGGCGAACATAAACTTGTATACCCCATAATGGTATTTTCTTTCCCTCCGGAAATACAGCTAGTCCTTTCTTTGAAGTGCATGCATTCATGTTGTGATCTGAAATTATTTTTAATGATGTATGTTTACTGGATAAATCAAATTCGCAGTTGATGACCGGTATCTGTTCCTTTCCAACTTGTTGTTTTAGTAGTTTGAGCAAGACATGTGGTGTCTGTTTCTTTGGTTATCTCTCTGGAGAGCATTATCATGTGTATGTAATGTAGCTATACATCTTTGCCTATGTAGCGCTATTTCTGTTCGGGTGGACAGACTGTTAGACAACGGCAGATAGGGCTTGGGTGGGGGATATCATACAATCCGGAGCCGTGGTTTTATACCGTATACAATACATAGGTAGTACCAAGAGTTGTACATCAGTCACAACTAAACGATCCCAAAAATAGGAATATTTATGCTCATTACATGAAAGTTCGCAAGGCAGATCGAGAGTGATTAATCTAAGTTATAAGAACTTGTTTCACAATCGATGTAAAATAAATAAGTTTAAACAAATTACATGTCTGTCACAATATTCCACAATACTAAGATTGTGTCATAAGTAATGTATATTTAAAAGAATAACCTTTTACATTCATAACACTCCTTTTACATTCATAACACTGCATAATATGTAAAGGTACAAATAAATGATATGTTTTAGTGAAAAGGGAGGTGACTCCAATGTTAATGCTTCTAATAAATCTATGATATATTTTTCTGTTATATAGAGGGGGGAATTGCGGTTCCAAGTTTTGTACTCTAACCTTGCCGTGAGAATCATGTGGCCAATGTTTATGATCTTATGTCCGAAAGAAATGGCCACACAAAAGTTACTTTTGCTTTTTTCACCTACTCTTGCCAATGATAGCCGCATTGTGTTCCCCGCATGAGTTGAGTACCAACCTTCAGTTTCTGGTGGTACATGTATATGATAACCCATAATCTATAACGGCGTTATGTCTTACACTCGGCATGGAAATCAAAGTCGTCGGGCGAGCATATCCCAAAAAGTCCGACTTCGAAGGCAATTTCCCTTGTTCGGACATAGATAATGGTCACGTAATCCCCCTTCCGCCTGAAACCACTAGGTCAAGGATGCACCCGGCATGATAAGTCTTCTGGCTCCAATACATAGATTCAGTAGAATCTCTTTACCTGAAAGTTCGATAAATCGCATGAAAGATGTTCGAAATCGAGATCGAGAGATCGAGATCGAGATCAAAATCATGGTCGAAAGATCGAGAAATCGAGAGATCGATATTTCGAGAGGTCGAGAGAAAGAGAGAGGGGGAGAGAAAAAGATAGAGATAGAGAGAGATCACCAACGTTCTGGATCAGGGTACCATAACTATAGAGAGTTGAGCACTCGGTGGTAAGCGCATTGCTCTGAGGAAGCCCCAACGTTCTGGATGTGGGTACCATAACTATAGAGAGTTGAGCACTCGGTTGCTAGCACATTGCTCTGAGGAAGCCCCAACGTTCTGTATCCGTGTATAATTAATTTAAGAGTGTTGATCACTTGGTTGCTAGCCTATTGCTCTGAGAAAGCCCCAACGTTCTGGATCAGTCTACCATAACTAACGAGAGTTGAGCACTCGAAGGCAAGCGCATTGCTCTGAGGAAGCCCCAAAGTTCTGGATCAGGGTACCATAACTATAGAGTTTTGAGTACGTTGTGGCTAGCACATTGCTCTAAGGAAGTCCCAACGTTCTGGATGTGGGTACCATAACTATAGAGAGTTGAGCACTCGGTTGCTAGCACATTGCTCTGAGGAAGCCCCAACGTTCTGTATCCGTGTATGATTAATTTTAGAGTGTTGATCACTTGGTTGCTAGCCAATTGCTCTGAGGAAGTCACAACGTTCTGGATCAGTCTACCATAACTAAAGAGAGTTGAGCATTCGGTGGATAGCGTTCAGATTTATGTCATACCAAACTTTATTTCAGATTCAAATACTTATCTCCCTAAAACCCATAAGCACAACATAAACGTAAACGTCAACGAGAAATAACACAGATTAGAAGAACAGAACAGAACAGAACATATCTTTTATTACACCCAGGTATTTACAGAATACAACATGGGGAAATGTCAAGAAAAACTAACATACAATCATAGATTTTATTCAATCAAGGAGGGGGTAGACTCGAGTCGCTTACCATAAAAAGGTTACATTTGAAGGTACAACACTGTTTGGGCTCTAGACAGCAAATGTAGTAAACATCACGCATGAGAGAGATATTTCTCTGCAGCGTGATGTTTAATGCAATGCTGTTAAATATAACCAGAGAGGAAAGTATGCCATGTCAAAGTTTAACACTACGATGTTGCAGATTCAATTTAAGCGTGTTTACTAGATGGTAATTATTGCAGGAAGGCTAAAATGATTGAATCAATCACATGTTAGTATTTGCATATGTTTTATTTAGTTTTGATGGCGATAAGGTCACTGTTTGTAGGCAGAAAACCCCATGCAGATCAGACGCGCTGGATGTGACTAACTCAGAAACCAGGTAAGATCAACCAACTCCAAAACACGATGAAGCTAACCCCAAAACACGACGGGGGTATAACAATGATCTACCAACCAACCACGGCCACTCTCCCAGTACGAGAATTTATCTAAAATACAGAAAATTTAGTAAAGGTGATAAAAGCTTTCCTCGAAGTATCAAGTTAAATAGTTCAGATTGCGTGATTTTTCACCTCTGATCTTGATAGTTGATACACAAACCTTTGAACCGACCACTCAGAATTTGTTATTTTGAATATGTAAACAAACAGGTTGTTGATTACATGAATGAATTGGAGACAACTACATTTCAAGCACAAAATAACTGATGTTAAAGGAGTCTATTTGATGAGGTTTAAATGCATTTGTAAATTTATTCTCATGACTTTTATCAGTATATCACATATTTCTTCAATAATTTAATTAGTCTCATCTCCTTTCATGTGCCTTTAAATGTGCTGAAAACATGTGCCCTCGTCAAAAGATTTTTGAGGAAACATTTAGACCTTCAGTACTTCGATTGAACAACTTGGCCTATAAGTCAATGTAGTAATGGGTAGGTCTCGGACGCACTCTTCTAGCATCACGTGATAGGAGTGTCGATCCATTTCATAATTAGGACCCAAGACAATCTTACATCCTTCGATTATTTTGCAGGACAGAAATAACTATTTGTTTACAAAATAAAACGTTTAAACGGTTTACTAAATTTGAAACATAAATTTGTCATATCTCCACTAAACGGCCATTAAAGAGATGAAAATTGTCTCAATAATCTAGAATATTGTCACTTAATACGTTCGTTATGGCGTTAAATTCGTAGAAAACATTTTGTTTCAAAATGATCTAAATCTCAACCCGTGAGATAGTCCTTTTAATAAAAGAGCTAGATAATGTAGAAGGATGTTTACGTGTAACTTTGAAATATGATCTATCTCAGGTGTGCATGGCTCATAACTAAAGAATTTTCCTGAAAACCGAAACGCAAATAAGAAAGAAAAATCCTCACACACCCGGATACCATTTGCAACACAATCCTTCTAGTTGTCTTAACACTTCGAATGCTGGGTAGTTTTCTAATATTAGAATTTGTGTCGTCTGCCTTTAAAAACCTTAAATATCTGCTTACTTTTGATGACGAAAGATACCCAGAGCAGCAAACAGGTAAGATCACAGGCAAGCCGCCAATTTACTTTGCGGTGGGTCTGGATCTAACCTGTTTGCAAAAGCATAAAGTCGGTTCCAGCAAGGGTTGAAATCTGCGATACACCATAGTTTGTGTTAGAGCGCATATTCGTCAAGGTGCATAACGTTTGTTCATGTTTTTCTGTATGTTACATACATGTACTTTTTTCTTTTTCTTTTCATTTTATAACAGATAATAATACACTTAAAGAGGTGAACATTGTTCAAGGCCAATCTATGGGGGAAATTTACCTGATAAGTTTGAATGGATATTAATTGAGGAAAAAAATGTCGGGCCTTTTCCCTCACCGAGAAAGGTTTTCACTGAAAATCACACCGTTCATGTCTCTAAGTATACGTCTAACAAAAAATACCGCCATTACAAACTGGTGTTGTTTATAAAATTATCAAGTGCTATGAATAGTAAATAGATTTTCGATGTGTTGCGATTTTACACTCTTACATTAGGCTATTTCAGGACATGCTTTATCACGTAAGGGCAAGTTCGAGACACACATACCCGATTTTAAAGCGACTGTCATATTAAAGGATGTATATTTTCATTCCGAAGAATGAATTATTCTGTCTTTCGTACCTAAAACCTACCAATGTATCCAACATAAATTCTGACGCATTCATTCACGTCCCAGATATGTGAGAGTCACATTTCAGTGAGGACAAAGGACCATTGAAATCAGTTTTTTGTGGAGGGGAATTCCTATAATAGGCACTTAGCATATTCTGCTAAATATGTTGAGTTTTACGATAACGACACTATTCGTTGAAAAAGGATGAACCATTAAAGAGTCCACGTCATATATTGAACGGCACCGAGTGAATTGTCGAGCGACCCTTTGTCAAGCTCTAAGTTTCGTCTACAAATGTGCTAACACTAAATTAGTTGTTACACTACTTAAAAGCATACAAGCGCCAAAAAAACTGCAAATCTGCGTAATATGAGTTACAAATCACACGTATGATAGAACATGTTGGAACGGAGTAAAAACCACAGGATCATGACAATATAACGCCTGCACTATTTATTATATATTTTTACAAATTTGGTGCCAACCAATTTAACTTCATTGTTTACACTCGAGTTTACACTAAAATTAACGAGTGGCGATCACCTGGTTAGAAAAATGACATGAAACATATAAAAAATACTGTCATTTATCCAATATTAACAACATGGACATTCAAAATCGAGAATTTCTTTGGTTTTATTGGTTCCCAACGTTTCTCCGCAGACCTTTTTTATCGCTAATTGTAAACGAACCTTAAAGTGTTCACTCCTTTAAAAGCATCATGAGAATGTATTACAGTCTTACATCTGTAAAAGGGATTTCAAAGTACTTCTAAATTAACTAACAAATATTCTAGAACTTTCACAATTTAAGTGTAAATGAGCACAAGTATGGCTTTAAAGGTTATATTATTGAACAAAATAAGGCTTTCAAGGTTCATGTAATGTATGATTTTATAAAAGCTTATTGAATTTAAGATAATCGACTTTTTAACACTTAGATAATTGAGGTCCGGGCTGGAACGACTACGACGATTCTTTTCGTGCGAAAAGTTTGGCACACTTTGATATTACGCGATGTCCCAAACCGTTTTAAAAAGTCAGTATACTGATACGAATACGCCTTTGTGAGTTGAAATATGATCTATATCAGGTGCGCCGTACATCCGACGCAAAACATCCACATGATCCTTCATGTTGAAACAAACTTGATAAACAACAATGATTGCATTTGCTTCTTCTGTATAATTACTTATATGCCCGGACAAGTCCGTTTAAATCAACGTCCGTTTGAAAATACATCGGGTGATCTTCTCTTCTTAAAACATTCAAAACATTCAAAGAAAGGTTTTGGCTTCAAATAAGAACAACTTGTAGTTATATTTGCTCAAACGAGCAATTTTTCCTTTTCTCACAATGTCTTATGCCCTATCAGATGATTATTTTCCAATTTCATCACATTTTGAAATGTCGTCTGCAAACTGTTGCAATTTGGGACAGTCGAAAATATGGTGTTTGGGAAAGGGTTAAAGAAATCACGGGTTCCTATCTCGCAACGAAAAGCATTGAATATAACACCGTCCATGTCTGATAGAACGGCAGTCATAGAAAAAAGGAGTGACTGCTTAGATTGTATACTCTAATGAGTAATGAATACGCGGTGCCGTTATGCTCTATTACCTTTTTAAGCAAAATGTGCCTTTTAATATAGGCATTATCAAGTTAAGGTAAAAGTTGCGAAACAAAATAAGTGTTTGTGTGATAATTATGTATATGGATAATCGTTTGAATTTAAGAGTAACCTTTACAATTGCAAACTACCAAGTTAACATACACGTATTCAAACAATTTTATTGTGGCGCGAATAGATATTCTTCGGGGAGGGGAACACCAACTCTATATTGTATACATTCTTCGGGGAGGTAAAGACCGTTCTAAAGTTGACGCTTAACGCATAATGCAAAGGTTCTTGTGTTCTTAGTTATAAAGGATGCGCCAATAAATGATCTCTTCTGTAGCAAACATGTCCTTAGTAAACGTTTACCATGTTGCGTTTCTTTAACGGAAGATAGGCAAAGCGGGTCAATTTGACACAGGAGATAACTGAACGGTTACAGTCAGCTCAAGAGAAGGATTCCACCTCATGTTTGTCGTCTATAGAACGACCTTCTATTGTATGATTTGAAGGGCAAAGTTTTCTTAAGATACACTCACAAACCTTCCTAAGCTGAGAAAGTTCTCAAACTGTTCGATGTTTTTCTTTAACGATCAAAATCATATTTCATCAATTTGCATCAAATGGCACATTTTCCCTGTGTTGTGTATATGGGCAAAATAATATTTCCTTGCTCTGTTTTAGAATATTGCAAAGTAAGCCGTATATAACAGAAACATATTGAAACGTATTATTTGAACTCAACTTAGCTTGATATCGTTTCTTCTATTTGTCTTTTTGATGGAATAGAAATTAAAAAATTATTGAGCAAGACATGTGGTGTCTGTTTCTTCGGTTATCTCTCTGGAGAGTATTATCATGTGCATGTAATGTAGCTATATATCATTGCCTATGTAGCGCTTTTTCTGTTCGGGTGGACAGACTGTTAGACAACGGCAGATATGGATGGGGTTGGGGACATCATACAATCCGGATCCGTGGTTTTATACCGTATACAATAAATAGGTAATACCAAGAGTTGTACATCAGTGACAACTAAACGATCCCAAAAATAGGAATATTTATCCTCATTACATGAACGTTCGCAAGGCAGATCCCGCTTCGAATCCTGTAAGAAGCGGGATCTGCCTTGCAAACTTTCATTAATCCATATTCGGCGCGATTACATATTATGATAGAAAAAGAATCTGTCAAACACTACTCGAAATTTCGCATATCAGATGAGTGCGACATTTTAACATCAGATCATCTACTAATTATTTTCTCCGTTTTTTCCCCGCCATTTTCCGAGCCATCCATCAGCTCAAGACGATGCGTCGCATGGAACAAGTGTACCGAAAGCCACATATCTGCGTACCAATCAGAACTGTCTACTGGCGTGAATAAGATAATGATAAAGCATTATGAGGCTAAGGAAGAGGTCATTGATTGGTTAAATGATAAGATCGTTGATATAATTATGCAAGCCTCGGCTTATCTGCTCACGAGCCACTTTAACAAATATGCTAAACCACATTGGTCTACAGATGTAAAAGATTCCTACGCAGAGGCAAGGAACTCACGCAAAATTTGGTTCGGTGAAGGTAAACCTAGAGGAATGGCGCCTTCCTTTTTAGCGTACAAGAAGGTGAAAACCACATTTAGGCGCACAGAACGACGCTCTCGAGAAAAACATGAAAATGCAATTTACGATGAGCTCAATCAGGCGGCAGAGCTCGATTACCCAGTATTCTGGAAATTGTTACGAAATACAAGCGGACGAAACTTTGAAACCTGTTCAAAACTCATAGTTGAAAATAATATCGACGATCATAGTCAAGTCCCAAATGGCTTTAAAGAATATTTTATGAAAGTGTTTGACAACCCTTGCCATGATGATACGCTTAAACCATCATTACTTAACGAGCTGTCAGCGTACCTTAACGCCCACGAGAAACCCATATTAGGAACGATAACCCGCGATTTTGACGCAAACGAAGTAGAAAAAGTCATTTTAACTCTTCCCAAACGCAAATCCCCAGGTAATGATGGTATTCTTAACGAACACATACTAACAGCAGGTCAAAGCGTAGTTGAAGCAATGGTATTATTGTTCAATACCATCGTTAAAACCGAGCAGATTCCAAAGAAATGGCAAACGAGTATTCTCATACCTATCTACAAGGGTAAAGGAAAAGATAAGCCTGATCCATCTAGCTATCGCCCAGTGTCTTTAATACCTTGCTTTAGCAAGATTTTTGAAAAATGTCTCCTCAATCGCATTAACACTTATATAGCATTAGCAAAGGTTGACTTTCCTTGTCCCCAACAGCATGGTTTCCAAAGAGGTCTTAGCTGCATTACAACTGCGTTCAACGTACAGGAGACTATCCTTTTTAATACCGAACGTCACAGTGACGTTTACGTCGCATCACTTGATCAAAAGGGTGCTTTTGACTCTGTAAGGCACAAATCAATGTTATTAAAACTCGGACGCCTGGGACTAGTAGGTAAACTTCTCCGAATCATACAGGCTTCTTATTCTCAGTTGAAATGTGCAATACGCTATGCACAACAGACTACAGAACGATTTGATGTAGTGCGTAGTGTACGTCAGGTAGGCGTCTGTCCACATTTTACTATCTCGTGTACATCAATGAACTAGTAACTGAATTACATAATAGTAAACTTGGAACTAAAGTCATGTCAATAAACGTCAGTAACCCAACATTCGCTGATGATATATCGATCCTTGCTTTATCTCCTTTCAATTTACAGAAAATGGTCGATCTAGTCTACATATACTGTCAAACATGGAGACTTGATATTAACGTCAGAAAATCAAACACTATCGTTTTTAGCCGAAAATGACATGAACCCCAAATTGGTATTATGTTTGGTGAACTGTTTCTCGAACAAGTCAAATCAGTCACACACTTAGGAATCACACATAGTTCGAATCTGAAACAGGGCGTCCGAATAGATAGCCGCATCCAGAAGGCGCGAAATTCACTATTTTCATTGATTGGTCAAGGTATTCATCCTCTCGGTGTTAACCCGCTAGTATCGGTAGGTTTATATAAAAAGATCGTACTTCCTACTCTACTTTATGTGTCTGAACTTTGGAATGATATGCTCTCGTCTGATATCAAACATCTCAATAAATTTCAGCATTTTGTTTCAAAGAAACTTCAAGGCTTTCCTATGAGAACCCGATCTGACATAGCGGAATCAATGATTGGCCTATTTAGAATTATTACAGAGATTGACAAAAGAAAGCTGTTGTTTTTACACAAGATTCTTGGTCTTCCACCACTTGTTTAACTAAAGAAATCTTGTGACCAAATATGTCATGTTTCTTATCGATGAGACATCTATTACCACAGGATTCATTCCAGATATATGTCGCATCGTAAAGAAATATAAACTCTCATCTATTCTAAATGACTTTTTCTTCAATCAGGTTGTTCCATCAAGATCAATTTGGAAGAAAACTATAAAGAATGTCATTCATGCAAGCGAACAGCGCTTGTGGATCGAACGTATATCCAACGATACGGACTTTACGTTCTTTCAACTGCTGCAGCCTAGTATTCAGCCATCTATTGTTTACGAAGTGTCTTCGGAAAGCTCATTCCGTAAAACGATGCATATGATTTCAATGATATGGTCACGTCGTGTCACTCTTTTAAACGACAAATGCGAGAAATGCGGCAACTTTTACACTGATGAAATGATACACAAGGTTTGTGAGTGTATATATATTGTTCCTGTCAAGAATGACTTGTACAATGGGCTCTTCTCGACGTTTACCCAAACGTTTGTGGAGGAGCTCATTGCACAAGGCTCTCTCTCTTGGACACTACGCATATTGGGAGCGCCTCTTCCGCCCCTACTGGAATCTAAGGATGACAAAACCTTCCTTATTCATACATTCAAATACATAGGTATATGTCTCCAATCATAATTGACACATTACATTATATACTATGTGTATCAGTTTATGCCTTCTTTGGGCTATAGCTGTGCATTAGGCCTGAATCAGTACCACTAATCATGTGATAAGACACTTTTTTATTTGCATAATTATGTCACTTTGTCATTCCTTTACAATTGTTTTCATTTTCACTCATTTAAGTCATGCCCATGTTTCTTGCCAATGGGTAAAAGGTCTTGTGCTTATATATGTCCTATGCTTACATAATATGTCATTGTATTTGTGGCAACGCGCAGGGGCAAAGCGTATGTTTGTGTGCGTATGCGGGTGATGGGGTATCTGTGTGTGTACGTGTGGGTGTGTGTGTGTGTGGGTGTGGGGGGAGGGGGGCGTGCGTGTGTGCTACGAGGAATCATTTCTTGTGGGTTTTTTTCCTACTTGGTTTTCATATTTTCATGTTTATATATACTTCTCATTTCTATATTTATGTTTTGTAAAAGGAATCTTTATACTTTGATTTATCTTCTGTAAAGGAGGCAATAAAGAGATTGAATTGATTGAATTGAATTGAATTGGTACAAATAAATGATATGTTTTAGTAAAAAGGGCGATAACTCCAATGTTAATGCTTCTAATAAATATATGATATATTTTTCTGTTATTGCCAAAAAGGTGATTTATACATGGTTTGTTAAAGAGCAAATGCATATAATATTTGCCAATTAGTCTAAGATAATTAAAATAAGCTTATCATAGAAGTATTTCAAAAGTATAAGTAGATAGTCTTCTCCGCTGTTCTCCTTTTTGTAGGTTTTATAGTTAGAGACAGTCATAAGGGGACATTTTGTGGTGATGTATTTAAGGCGAAGCACTTAGGTAGAATTTTCTCTTAAATAAGACTTTAGAAGGAAATGCAAAGGTTATTTTGAAAGAATGAACCACGAAGAAGGGTAAAAACACAATCCTATCGATTTCCATGATAAATATTTCAGAAATGGGCTTTAGAAATAATTTCGCCTTAAATGATGAGATAATGGCATTTCCCCTTAAGGTTGGATTTATACTTATATATATATATATATATATATATATATATATATATATATATATATATATATATATATATATATATATATATATATATATATATATATATATATATATATATATATATATATATATATATATATATATATATATATATATATATATATATATATATATGTCTAGCTAAACTTTTGTTAAAACTTTGTGTCAATGCCATGATCGTCAAAGATAGAAGTTAATCAGGATTATTTAAATGATCAATGCCAAATAAAGCTTTAAATTGTGTTTTATCAAGTTAAGGCACTAAGCACTTTATGGTTTAAGTACGTATGTTGAACATGTTTCAAACAAAACAGAAGTTTTAACATAAGATAATGCTTTCTTTTTATGTCCCTAGTCATATTGCAGAACAAACATATTTAATGACAAGAGTGTTATTTGTGGAAATCTTATCTTTTCTTCTTCCCTGAACCCTGTATTTGAAAATTCGCGGAATGGTCGACTGGGTTCGGAAACAGTGAATTGCCAAATGACACTCCATGATAGAACAAGATAAGTCGCTATAGATCTATTAGGAATATCTCCAGATAACCCAGTCAAAGCTGCTTCGTCTCAAATCGTAAACACTTATTATACTTTAACACCGATACGAAGTTTATAATATGTAAAGCGTGTAAAGTGTGAAGAGTGTATACATCATGTAACCCTATAGAGAAACATTAACTTCGTGTACACATACCCAAATATCGTTATTCACGACCCCATTTGTGTATATTTAACCGAGTGTTGATATTTGGCCTCGCTATTTCACTAAGGTAGGAAATAAGTTTTTTTTACTTTGTTTAATTAGCTCTACGTGCTTTAACACTCAATAACTTAAGGTTAATATAAACTTAGATAGAGTTCATACATTGTGTAGGTGTTAACATAGGTAAAGAACGTATGATAACCATCCTATCTCCACCACCATTATTAAAACATTACTCACTTCATACTGTCTTCAAAAATGTGTAAAGCGAGCGGGTAGGCTATAGATAGGGGTGTACATGGGTGGGGAACGGGAAGAGGGGCTAGGGACTAGTCAAACTAACTTAACGAGACCAGGAAACATTGAGTTTAGAATGCCCCACAATAAGATAAAAGGTAATTTTATTATTAAGTCTAAGCAGAGACATAGATACCAGAGATTGGCAACTCCTTCTTTACCTATAGTTGATTCATGCGATATCTCGCATGACGCGTTATTTAGCGAGACCTCTCGAAATCTGACCATCGACGTCATTTTCAACTAAACGCGCAATAGGCAACACACATATAAGCGTGTTTTAAGATAAAAAGTAATTTTTTTAAACAAATTAACTACAGTGTTATGGTTGGAAAGATTCTTCATCCAACAAGACCTTTCAACGAGCGATAACCAAAGAAACAAACATGATACATTGCAACAAACTTGATTGCATTGTTTGCAATTTCGTGGTTTGGTGCGATAAACGTGATAATTGAGTTGTTTTAGATTCAAAATGTTCTAAAGGATGGTTTTTAAAACATTTCCAACTTAAATCCATTTTAAAGATGGGGTTTGTTTCTCTACATTTCCAAATTTTCAGTTTGATATCCATTGTCATTTAGAAGTAATTGCGTACTTAATATGTCCCATTTACGACCCTATTGAGCAAGTAAAACTAAAAAAACTTTGCACTGGATCATACCATACTTGACATTTTCCTGAAGTGTTATTTTTGTTTTATGGTTGCCCGCATTTTTATAGTAATCCTCGATTCCATAACGAAGTTATGCCAGGTTTATGCCAGGTTTACTTAACCACACAAGCATGATCATGATTTCGGCAATTTTATTTTCAACCAAAATATTACATACTTGTACAAAGTAAAACGTTTTAATGTAGGTTTATTTAAACAATTCTTATTCATGTCCATTTTAATGGGATAATATGATTTTGTTGATGTCCAAATTTTCAGTTTGATATTTTTTTTGTCATTTAGAAATTATTGCGTACTAAATAAGCCCCATTTACCACCTTAATGAGTTCAGCCATCTTGATTTCCAACAAAAAATTAACAAAGTTGTTGCAAGTAAAACTAAAAATCATGCACTGGATCATATCATACTTGACATTTTCCTGAAGTGTTATTTTTGTCTTATGGTTGCCTGCATTTCTATAGTAATCTTCGCTTCCATAGCGAAGTCATACCAGGTTTACTTTACCACACAGGCATGATCATGATTTACCCCATTTTGTATTCATCCAAAATATTTCATACATGTACGAAGTAAAATGTTTTAATGGATGTTTATTGAAACATTTCTGATTTATGTCCATCTTAATGGTATTATATGATTTTGTTGATTTCCAAATTTTCAGTTTGATATTCATTGTCATTTAGAAGTTCATGCGTATTAAATTTATACCATTTACTACCTTAATGAGTTCAGCCATCTTGATTTCCAACCAAAATTTCCAAAGTTGTAGCAAGTAAAACTAAAAAAACTTTGCACTGGATCATATCATACTTGACATTTTCCTGAAGTGTTATTTTTTTATGGTTGCCGGCTTTTTTAATAGCGATCCTCGATTCCATAACGAAGTTATACTATGTTTAATTTACCACACAATCATCGTAAAGGAGGGCGATTTTATGTTTTATATGTTGATTTCCAAAAAGCTTTTGACACACTTAACCATACTAAACTGTTTACATGTCTTAACAAAAAAGGGATACAGGGTAATTTATTTCGCATCCTAGTATCAATGTATGCTAATATCCGAGCACATGTCAAAGTTGATTCGAAATTGACTCCATCCATACTTTGTAATACTGGTTTGAAACAAGGGGATTTGAGTTCACCTATAATTTTTAATATATACATAAACGAATTAAGTAAAATTATTAGAGACACGTGTAGAGGTGGTATTTTTATTACACCTGACATTCCAAATATTTTCTGTCTAATGTTTGCAGACGACGTAGCTAACTGTGCTGATTCTGTTATAAATCTTCAGTTGCAACTTAACACTATTGATTCATTTTGTAAAGAAACGGGTATGATCGTTAATCTTAAGAAATCAGAAATCATTGTTTTTAGAAATGGGGGTCCACTTCGACATAATGAAAAATGGACATATAGGAAAAACAGAATAAGAGTAACTTCCACTTATAAATTTATGGGTCTTATCTTTACACCGAAATTGTCATGGTCCTCCGCTACAAAGAAACTTGCAAACCAAGCACGAAAATCGGTGTATCAAATTAAACAATTTCAAAGTCATTTTGGGAAGTTTATGCATAATGACTACTTTAAGATTTTCGATTCCATGGTCACTCCTATCTTAACATATGGTGCTGAACTTTGGGGTTTTTAATGTAATAAACATATAGAACAGGTCCATTCTAAATTTTGTAAAGATTTTTTAGGTGTTAATACCTTTGTCAACGACTCAATGGCTTTAGGTGAATGCGGAAGATTCCCTATTGCAGTAAATTACCATATGAAATTTGTAAGATATTGGGTAAGACTTATTGAAATGGAAAACCATAGATACCCAAAACAATGTTATTTAATGCTTAAAACACAAGATTCAGTTGGTAGAAATAATTGGGTCACAAAAGTACGAGAATTTCTTTTTTCACAGGGTTTTGGTTTTATTTGGATTTCACAAGAAATAGGGGACTCAAACCAATTTTGTAAACTTTTTAAACAGAGATTAACGGACTGTTCTTTACAAACGTGGCATAGTGACATAAGTAACTCAACAAGATGTGACTTTTATAGAAATTTTAAATCACTTTTGAATGTAGAACGATATATTAATTCTGACATCAAACCTTATTATAAACGTGCCTTAGCTCGTTTTAGATGCTCAAGTCATAAGCTTAACATTGAAATTGGTAGACATTTTAACGTTGATAGAAATGACAGGGTTTGTCTATACTGTTTTCTCAACAAAGATATTTTGATTGTTGAGGACGAATACCATGCATTTTTTATATGTGAAAAGTTTGGAGACATTAGACATATCTATTTATATAATTGGTATAAAGCTCGTCCAAACTTAGATAATTTTTACAATCTTTTTAAATGTAATGACGAAATGACATTGAAAAACCTAGCTTTCTTTGTATCAAAATTACTAGAGCACATTTCTACTTGATTTCCTTTTATCCTTAAAACATAACAGCAAATAATATATTGATGAGTAGTAGGGCATATCTGATTTTGATTTGTATTTTGTAATATGTATATGTATTGTGGGCCGGAGGCCTTTTTACTGAAATAAAATTGTATTGTATTGTATTATTGTATTGTATCAACAGGATTTCAGCCATTTTATTTTCAACCCAAATCTTCCATATTTGTATAAAGTAAAATGTTTTAAGCGAGGATTATTCTAACGTTTCTAATTAAGTCCATTTTAATAGGTAATATGTTTTTTTAATTTCTTAACCACACAGGCATGATCATGATTTACCCCATTTTGTATTCCTCCAAAATATTTCATACATGTACGAAGTAAAATGTTTTAATGGAGGTTTATTGAAACATTTCTGATTTATGTCCATATTAATGATATTATATGATTTTGTTGATTTCCAAATTTTCAGTTGGATGTTCATTGTCATTTAGGAGTTGTTACATACTAAATATATCTTATTTACCACATTAATGAGTTTAGCCATCTTGATTTCAAACCAAAATATTCCAAAGTTGTAGCAAGTAAAACTAAAAAACTATGCACTGGATTTGATCATACTTGACATTTTCCTGAAGTGTTATTTTTGTTTTATGGTTACCCGCTTTTTTATGGTGATTGTCTTGTTTATAACGAAGTTATACCAGGTTTAGTTTACCACACAAGCATTGTCATGATTTCAGCCATTTTATTATCAACCAAAATCTTTCAATTTTGTATCAATCAAAACTAAAATTGTGTGACTTGGATTTTATCAAAAGTGTTATTACTGAAAACGTCTGAATGAGTTTGAATTGCTCCACTATTAAAATGCTGACTTCTATAATTATCCGTATTTCCAAACTGATACTCTTACTTAAGTAGAAGAAAATCCATTCAATTAATGGACAAAAGCGGATGGATAGATTTTCTTAATCAGAAACACCAAGATATTTCCTTTTTCGTCATATTTCTTCTTAATCCCGATCGCTGGCAAATATGTCAAGTAAAATATGTCATTTGAAGGACGAAGTATGATAGAGTCCATCACGGTAGTGGACAATACAGGGATGATAAATTGCCACCCCATAAAATATGTAGTTTGATGTCATAAAACCTTTTGATGCTAGGGCGATTACACAAGAAGTGTGTGGCGCTAACCCTATGTCGACTCTCTGACACCTTATTCAAATTTAATAAGCTTAAGCTCCCCCAAAAATAGAGAGGATTTGTTTTGTAAAAGCGTCTGTCTGGGTTTAAAAGTTGTGTGCTTTGACTTAATTCCTCGTTGAGACCTGATAATAAAAATGAAGGTGCAAGACACACTATTTGCTTAGCTTAACATTCAATAAGCACACATTTCTTTTTTCTAAAATCATTTCGGTCAGCATACATACGTGTTTGAAGAATAATTATGTTGTTATTGATTTGCAATCAATATGAGAGGAATCTGCGGTAAAACGTGTATTGAAAAACTTTGCACGTCAGCTTTTGCTTACGTTTTCTTTCGTTAACTTAAACTACTTTTACAAAATTCTCATCACATGCATTATAACATCATGAAATACTTTTCATTTTCTTAAATCGAAACATTTGGCTTGAAATAATGTCATGATGAAATAGGTGTTTTGTTTTAACAAAATTAAGACTGTAAACAGTTTGACGACACAGAATAAATGAAATGGTGTGAAGAAGCAATTCTTTCTTAAATCGACGAAAACTGTCATGTCTTAGCGAAAAATTCGTGCTTTGGTTATTAACTGCAACTAAATACAGTCACTTGATGAATTATTTATTACAAAATATTATTTAAACCTTTGCTTGAAAGACATTGTCGTTATAAGTACAGTTGCATGGTAATCAAGCCTGTCATTTAAAAAGGAGTCCTACAGGCCTTTTTTTGTTTTAAACATTATATCAAATTAATAAAATGAAAATAAAACAAAATGTCCAGAAGTTGGTTCAGATAATCAATCAGATAACCAAGACATAGCTATATTACTGTAATAAAGAAGTATCAAATACGCTTGACATCTCCCGTGGCAACGGATAAACAGGTACGCACTTTCCTTACCACACAGTAAACTCGCGGCACGCTAATCGGGAGTTGCCAATCTCTGTTATCTATGTCTCTGGTCTAAGCTAGGTACCATCATACGCTCTTTTCCTGTGTATTTTAAAAAAGGAATACTGATGTAATGTTCGTTGAACAATTATGTAATTTAGGAACCTAATGCATTGTTTGAGAGAACATGCTGGTACATATATAGACAACACAACCGCTCAGTGTACGACAGTGTTTTTCACTGATTGGATGTGTTTGGGTCTTTGAGAGGTTCATTTGCTTGGTTTGTTACACTGATAATACAAAGAATGCTTTTTAACGTTTCATTGGTTCTAGTTTTTCTCTTGTAGTGTATCTACTTTACTTTTAAGAAATACTTAAATGCATTATAGCCTCTTTCCAAAATAAAGTGCATGTGCCAATCAGTGACATAGGTTATGAAAAGCTTAATTTATCACCTTGTCTTTTTTTAGAAATACAACTTTTTTTGATATTATCAATGACTACTTATAGTACAACGAAGGAAGTTTCTACTTCTACTTTTACTTCTATCCGCCAAAAAATGCTCAGCAATTATTAATGGCAGGCGCACGTCAGTTTATTAATAAGAAATTCTGTTAAAGTTCAGATATTGCATATCACAAAAGCAGCGCAGATTTAAAAGAATGTAAAAATATGTAGAATTATATAAAAGGGGGGTAAACGTCTGCTTTGTGAACATGAAAAAAAGAAACGTTACTGTGTCAACCTTCATTCGAGTCTGCTTACAATTGTCAGAACACTAAATTTCGACTGAATATTTGTTGGCAGACTGTTCCGAATCCTAATGATCCTTGGAAAGAATGAGTTACTGTGGTATTGCGACTGTGAGTGTGGAATGAGGAAGTTTGAATTTCTGGTTGGTGTGAGGTGTTACAGGGCTACAGTTGCCAAACCTTTCTGTATTTTGTATAGCATTATGACTGAAGCGTTGTTTCCTCTTTATTCAAGGGTGCTCCAATTGAGGGTCTTAACCATTTTCGAAGTGCTACTGAGATGACTGAAGTCATTCATGACATATCTGGCTGATGACTTTTGTATCATTTCTAACTTATGTATAACACATTTCTGCCATGGTGACCAAACTGTGGAACAGTATTCAACTCGGGGACGGACACGTTTTGTAAGCAGTTTCTTTGACCTGTTTGTTTTGTCTTTTTACATTCCTCTTGATAAAACGTATTGTGTGTTTTTATTTTGACGTTACATTGTTGATGCTAAGATTGTTACTTAAGGTGATGCCAAGATATTTTGAACATTCAGTAGACTTTAATGCAATGTTGTGTAATTTGTATGTGTTATGTTATGTTCTTTATGTTGGGAAGCTGAGGTAAAGCACAAGATGATATGAAATTAGATAGATGATTATTCGAGCACATATATAGACAGACTGCTATTTAACAGAGATACACAGATATATAAAAGGGTCATGAATAGTAACTCAATAGGATTAATATACAAGACTGCAGGAGTTACTTCCCATATCATAACATCGTCCTTTTTTCAAAATGGATAGAAGATGCCTAACTAAACTGCAACTTTCTTGACTTATGTGTTTATGCATCGTTTTCCTGTGAAGGGTTCTTTGCCATTCTTTCCCACACTTGAACTGTGGTGACATTGTTAACTTGCTATTATCAGCATTGTGAAAGTATACAAGATCTGCTTTGATAATTTATTTTGACACTCTAGGCTTATCATTGCTGACTTGTCTAAAAAGCTGTCATGCTTAATTGCTTTTGTATCTCAACTCTGAGATTAAATTACAGAGAATGTTTACACTATCAAAGCTTTATTTCCCTCATAGAGAAAGTCGTTGTGGAGATTTCACCCTTCTTCCAGACCTTGTTGTCCTGTATGCATTTGATTGCTCTGTACTTGTTTTACCATTTTCAATATTAGCAGAACAATTGGCTTTTACAGGTGTCTGTACAGATGTCTGTGCATGTGTCTGTGTGTTTGGTGATTGCAATGGATCTGTTTCATGCATATCACTTCTACTACACATATTTGTATCTGTGAAGGTCTGCTTTTTAGTGCTTGACATTTCATTTTGAACAGGAGATGGAACTCTCATATGCAACTGTGGCATCATAGACTGTGTATTCTTAAATGGAGTTTCATTTGTTTTTAACAGGTGAAAACTATTTCTCCTATATTCCTCTCCATTTTCTGTTTTGACCCCCATATGATCTGTCATTAACCTTGTCTGTAACCACTGCAGGTTTCCAGAATTTTCCTAACCTTACCCTTATCCCTTCACCCAGTGCCAAAGGTTTAAAATCCCTTGTATTCCTGCCATAGTGGAACTTTGATCTTTGCTTACAAGTTTTTATTTTAGCTTTTACTTGACTTTGACATGGCACTTTGGATTCTAGCTTGTTTGACATCATGGGTAAACTTGGCCGTAACTGTCTATTCATGAGCAACTGAGCTGGAGATTTACCACATGCCAAGGGTGAAATTCTATACTCTAGTATAGCGAGATAGTGTCGTTTCCAGACTGCCGTGCCTTTGTAAATAGGGCTTTGACAGTTTGAAGTGTTCTTTCTGCAAGGCCATTGCTCTGGGGTTATAATGGGCTTGATGTTTCATGCTTGAAATCCCATTGCTGTGCGAATTGTTTGAATTCCTATTATGAGTATTGTGTAACATTATCACTAATTAGTGTTTGAACAATACCATGTCTACTGAAATAACTTTTCAATCTGTCTATGACAGTGATTGACTTTGTATTGGGCAATACGCTTACTTCAAATTATTTACTATAGTCATAGGCGTAGGAGCCGGGGGACCAGGGGGGGCCTGCCCCCCCAAATATCCAGACTGGGGGGACAGAGTATACTTTGCCCCCCACCCCACCCCAATATTCACAATGGAAGATGAAGATTTTTGGAAAGAAAAAATAAAAGAAATGAAATTTAACAGCAGAATTAATATAAAAGTGTATGTTGTGCTTTATTTGATACCAATTCGCCTTTTGTTATGAACAATAACCAAATCATTTTGACGTCATCATCGCAAATAGCAATCTGAATACATCAGGTTTATCCAATGAAATCTCAGCTCACGGAAAGTAGTTTCGACTAACGAAAACAGTGATGCAAAACGTACTCAAAGCAGTCAGACCCTATATTGTATTTAAATATAGACTCATTTTTTTTTATCGTAAATGTAGACCAACTCGTGGCTGTGACAGCATGGTGGTTGTCACTTTTAGTTAATATCAATACAATATGCTTTCCGCGTGAGATCGAGACCTGGCTAATCCTATTTTCTTTTTCTTTTGGTTATTTTGTCTTAACTAAGATACACATTTTCATACCCTTTCTTTTAATTCATTTAATGATATTTAATTTGTAGACGCATGATTAGTCATGAGAAAGTTTAGGAACATTTATTCTTAGACCGGTCCTCATCTGAAGTTGGCCCCCCATGTTGAAAACGCTCCTACGCCTATGATAGTAGTCTACCAACAGAACGTAATCTGAGTTTTTCCAGTGAAAAATATCAGAGGCGGCTTTTAGCCATGGCCCGTCTTGTATTTCACTAGGCTGTAATGACTCTTTCATATTAATAGCATTTCTGTGCTTTAAACAAATTGGGCATTTCAACAGTTCATCCTTTATGTCACTTGACATATTTGGCCAAAAGAGCAATTCCCTAGCTCTTTGTGTGCATTTTTCAATTCCTAAATGAGCCTCATGGATCTTTTTCAACATTTCTCGTCTGCATGCTTTAGGAATGAATATCTTTGAACCTTTTAGTACAATACCTTGAATGACACTTAGTTCATCTCTAAAATTCCAGAAATCTAATAACTGTGTAGGGCAGTCAACCCTGATCAATGATTGCATCTGTATGTTTTCCATCTTTTTGTCACAAACGGGATAACTTGACAAAACACTGTGCACGTGCTCGTCGAGTCCGTCGATCAAGTCTCAGTGTGGATCCGGCAGATATTTTTTGTGATAATGTGTCTGCTATAGGAATGTCTTTTCCCGGGATGTATTTCAAGTCAATGTCATATCGTGAAAGTGACAATAGCATACGTTGTAAACGCGGCGGTGCCGTGTGCAATGGTTTCTTGTTTATTGCAAGTAACGGCTTGTGGTCAGACTGTACATTAATATGTGATCCATACACATATTGGTGAAATCGTGTGCAACCAAACAAAATTGCAAACAACTACTTTTCTATTTGACTGTAATTTACTTCTGTCGGCGTCAATGATTTAGAAGCAAAGGATACTGGTCTGTCATTTTGTAACAGAGAAGCTCCTAATCCAATTTTGAAGCGTCCACCTGCAAAGTAATTTCGTTTGTCGGGTCGAAGTAAGTCAAAACCTGTCCAGGACTTTCCGTGATTACATTTTTGATCCGCTAAAAGGCATTTTCGTATGTTGCGTCCCATACGAATTCAATGTCCTTTGGAAATAACTGTCTCATCGGACTAGTCATTTCCGATAAACTCGGTGCAAAACGTTCTAAATATGTTTTCACACCTAAAACTGTCTGCAGTTCACCTTTTGAGGTGGGAGATGTCATATCTTTTATAGCTTTGACCTTGGCTGGATCCATTTTCAGCCCTGTCGCTGTCAATATGTGACCAAAGAAAGGTATTTCATTTTTACCTATTTCTGTCTTGTCTGGGTTTAACTTAATTCCCATTTCTCTTTACCTCGTTATTAACGATTCAAGGTTTCTGTCGTGTGTGGCCATATACCACCACGTCATCTACAATGGTTTTCAAACCAGGTAGATTTTCTAGGCAAACGTCCATTTTCTGTTGGAATACGTCATTAGCAGCTTTAATTCCAAATGGAAATCTTAAGAACCAATATCGTCCAAAGGGTGTGTTGAAAGTCGTGTAATATGACGACTTTTCCGTCAATTTGATTGACCAGTACCCACTCCTAGCATCTAACTTTGAGAATACTGTCGCACCTGTCAAGTCTGGCAGTATGCCATCTATTGTTTTGCTTGGGTAGTGCGGTCTTTTCATTGCATCATTTAATTCTTTCGGGCAAATGCAAACCCGTAATGACCCATTGGCTTTCTGAACAGTCACTAGACTGTTAACTCATTCTGTAGGTTCTGTCACCTTACAGATTATGTCATGGTGTTCCATAGAGTCCAATTCCTTTTTCAATTTGTCTTTGCTTGCTAACGGAACTTTCCGTGGCGCATGTATGACCGGTTAGGCATCGTCTCGCAGGTGGATCTCGCATTCACCTGGCAATTGTCCAACGCTCTCAAAGACGTCGCTATATTTAGTCAATACGTTCTGTTTTGTCAGTGGTCTGTCATAATTCATCGTATGAAGCATTTTAATGAGTCCAAGAGATAAACAAGTTTCTAAACCAAGTATTGGACTAGTGGTTGGCGTATCTACTATATAGAACTCTTCCCATGATATCTTTCCTTTATAGTTACGAGGAAGCTTAGAGTAGCCTTCTACTTTCAGTGCATTTCCATCATACCCTCGTAAACATTTTCGAGTGCCCTGTAATGGTGCATGCTTTTTGAATGTCATGTACTTTGAATTCTGTATAACATTTACCTGTGCCCCTGTGTCTATTTTCATTTTTTAGTTTGCAATTGTAAATGCCAATGTCTACAAAAGCTTGATTGGTAAGTGTATCATGCTGGACAGTGTTTACTACAGGACAATCAAAATCAGAAAATTGCGAATTTACCTCACTGACTTTCCCTGTTTGGTTATCCTTTATTCTTTTAAAGCACATTTTGGCAAAATGACTGTTCATCGAACAGTATAGACACTTCTGTCCTAATGCTGGGCAGCGTTTATCATTGTGGTGAAGGCCACATTTATTGCACTGTTTGTCCTTTTTGCTTGGATTTGTTTTCTTCGAATGCTTCTGTTTCCCACTTGCTGACTTGTGTCTCTTGGCTCCGCCTCGTCTTCGATCGTCCTTCGCAGCTTCCACGACTGCTTTTTGGTCCATATGCCTCATTTGCGTCTGGCTCAACTCGTGCGTTTAAATCTTTTAAACGAATTAGCCTAATCACGGGCTTCCCAGTCCATTCCCGGATTCTGCGCTGTGTTGAGATCCATCTTTTCACAATCAATAACAAAGTCACAATTCGTGATTAACAACAGTACAGTCCACAATTAATCCTGGTATATGGTTAATTAATTCCTAGTACTTTACTACTGACACCATGTTATGTTATGTTCTTTATGTTGGGAAGCTGTGGTATAGCACACGATGATATAAAATTAGATAGATGTTTATTCGAGCATAGATATAGACAGACTGCTATTTAAGAAAGATACACAGATATATAAAAGGGTCATGAATAGTAACTCAATAGGATTCATATACAAGACTGCAGGAGTTACTTCCCATATCATAACAGTATGGGAAGATGACAGGATTTCCTTTGCGATGGATTCTTAGGATCTCACATTTGTCTGGGTTGAATTCCAATCTTTATTAAATTATGGCGTCACTCTAGCTAGTATGTACTATTAGATCGATTGCCATTTTGCTTTAATGCCTTTCGTTCAGGACACCTGTTTATCAATCTAGGAACTTCGGGAAGAAACCCACAACCAGAGTGAATGTCAAATCAGCTTTCATGTGAAAAAATAGTTCGATTTCTGAAATGAAGATGAAGGTCCGAGATGCAATCTTAATTGTTACTCTTCATTTAACAAATTTTCATCAGAATAAATACTTTATAACAATATCTTAATATATACATTATCAGAATCATATAACTGACCACCTTTATCATTTCTTTCTTTCAATATTTTCACAACAGGGATTAATTATAACTTATTGAACTTGCTGGTACAGATACCCATACATTCTAAATCGTAACCCATTCTTATGTATCCGAAAACATTTCATTGAATGAAAAATCTGGTTATTATTTTGTCCCAAAGATTTATGATCATGACCCTCTTTCTAATTGAGGGCCCCTTTTTTTCCCTACAAATTGAAATAATTGTACCCAGCAACATTTTTTCTGTACTGAATGAATCAAATGGTATGTCTTACAATAGTCTTGTCCCTAATTAAGACAAAGATGAGACATTTGTTTTGTCAAAATGGGAAGAAATCAGTGTGATAAAGGGATTTGCTATACTTTGACAATATATCATTTTCCAGTTATAATCCTATGCTCGACTCATAAGTGTTGGAGGTTTGATAACTTTACTTAAATACTCCCAAGCACTTAACGAAGCATATCTTCAAATGACTCATTATAGGTCAATCAGCAGACCCCTTCCTTTAGGAAAATCAGAAACTTTGTATCTGTGACAGTTTCAAAGATGAAAGGGTCATTGGTGTTGACTTTTCAGTCAAGAACCCTTACATCATCAGGCCATTGCAAACAGCTTTCTTATTTCTTCAGAGTGGTTTGTCTAATCATTTGCACACGGTATATTAGAATGAACATACATACAGTTAATGCAATCTCTCATGCAGAGTTATCGTCCACCGGATACTACCTCTGCAACGGGCTCACGCCATCTTTGCCACGAATCATGGCAAACTCTGTAATATTGCGATTCAAACTGTTATATGCATACAATTAAGTAAAGCACAATATGAATAAGCCAAAATTACCTTTACTTTATCCATACAGTAGAAATTGAATATTTATTTCACCGAATTTTTCTAGAACTATTTTAAAGCCTTTTTACGCTATTGAAAATCACTCCGCGGAATGTTTACATCTTTGGTCTCCCGCTTGATCTATAATAAAGCTTGGTTATCGCACAGTTTGGATACCAGTGATGTAAACAAAAACGATGCAGAATTTGGGATCAATGTCTTCACTTTACAACTGTGTTTTTAAAGATTTTGCCCTTGCAAAGATTAACATCAAAATACGTGATATCATTGTCTTTGGAATAAGGCAAAAGCTTCTTAAATGGCACATTCTAATCATCTGAATGGGCGCAGATCTCTTCAAATCGATGTTCTGAAAACTTCCACGAATGTAAGATATCGATGAGTTGGTGCTTTTAAAAAAATACTTCCAAATAACCCCCAAATAAGGTTTACATGCTATGAAATGAGAGCTGAATGAGTTAAACAAGAGGTGCATAGAAGACACAAGTTGAAGGCTGTCACTGTTTGAAACAAAATGGATATTTGGGTGATGTGTTCATGGTTTGTGGGGCCACAGGAAAGTCATGAGCATAGAGAAAAAGATGAGAGGAAAGAACTATGTTGAATAAACTGCAAGTCACCTTTTCTAACTATGCTTGTGTTTTATTGTATATAATACATGGTTTACCAGTAACTTTAGGATGTATGTATGCTCATACTTTGTGCAAAAGAATAGACAAACCATTAATGATTTTGAAGAAATAAGAAAGCTGTACACCCTTGATTCTCCCCTCTATAAAACTGCCACAGCTGTTTATCTTCGTGGGAGTAGAGCTGGGAGGGGTGACGAGGATGAGGGGGAGTGAGGATGCGGTTATTTTAAAACTAGTCAATGGATCAAGGCAAATTTATGCTTGATTTAGTGCACTCTGGGGCATTTTAGTAAAGTGGTAAAACCTCCACCAATAGTGAGAAAAGCATTGGAATAAAACTAAAAAATTACTGACAGATTGTCAAGTTAAATCAAATCCCTTTATCAAACTGATTTCTACTCTTTTCAACTTAACAAATGTTATCTTTAGTTGCTTACTTTTTGGATAATTTTCACTATTCATATCTGAGAGAATTGGTCGATGCTTCTGTTAATTGTAATTTGAACATAACGTAGCATTTAGTCTATCAATTCAGATTTCCTTACATTTTCTCACAATGCTCTTTCTAAACAAATGAATGCACATACTTTACCATGTCAACACTCTTAATAAGGGACACGAGACTGACAAAAGATTTCATATTTGATTCATTCAATGCAGAAAAAGGATTTCATTGATTACCATGATATAAATTTGTAATAAGAAGAGGGACTCAATTAGAAAGTGAGCCTTTAGCATAAATCTTTTGGACGAAAGAGTAAACTGTTAATGATAACCAGGGTTTTCTTTAATCGAAATGCTTTCAAAAGCATGAAAATGGGTCACATTTTTGAAGCATTGTTATAACTTAATGAATTATGAATTGTATGTAATTTCAGAATGTTTGGATGAATTGTATAATTAGCAAGTTAAATTAGTTATTATTAACCTCTCTTATGAAAAAAATTATAGAAATAATTGATAATTGATAGGGTTAAAGGTGGACAGTCAACATGATTCTTTTAGTGTATAGGATGGTCTAAGGTACACATTCTGTAGATATTTGTTAAATGAAGAGTAGCAATTAACGATTGAATTTTACATACAGATATCAGCTATAGTTGAATGAACAATACTCATGCTTTGCATAAAATTTCATCATAGGTTTTATAACTGTTAAGCAATGTCAAAACAATTATGACAACAGTTTATTTCTTAAGTTTCTTTCATAAATAATTATAACAAATTCACAATAAGTGACTAAATGATGAATGCAGGGAGACTCCCCAGATATATGGTGTTATAATTGCTACTTAGTTTTCAAACAGTTGCTTGTTAATAGGAACTTAAATGACAGATTGTAAGAGTTTCTTTTATAATTCAAATGTTCTCTATGAATAATCTTTTAAAACAAAAATATACATGTATAATTATCATTACAGCATACAACAATCAAAATCTTTAAAAGACAAGTTCTCATCTTGAGAATATTACTGTTTAATGATATGATGATGAAATATGTTGATACATAATGGTTTCCATTCATTATATTTCAAGAAAGATGATGTCAGAACAGTGTTCATAAAAGTTGACAGCCTTTCAACCATAAATATTATTTGCTGTATAAAATGGAAAAGTAACTAAAGCAAAATTACTCAACCAAATACAGTTTCACCTGAGGATCACTAAATAGATAGAAACCGTGTCCTTAATGTGTATTATCAAAGTATGATTAAAGAATACGGTGTAGGTGAAGAGATAAGTTAGGAACTTTCTTATCAGTAAAACTAGGTAATAAAAAGCTGAGTTTGATCTGAATAAAATAACGCTTGGATCTGTTTGATGAGTTAGATATGGTTAATACTTCATTTGTTTGTTCTAATGTCTCAAATGAGTACCCACAACATAGGATTTAAAGAATCAATAATTGCTGAACATGCCTTTTATCTGGACATCTGCTTTACCCATTCCTCCATGTAAAGTTTGTGACTTGATTAATTTGAAAGCAAAAGCAGATGTTAGAAAATGGTTTTGAAGCAACTAACTCAGAGAGTTGTGTTTTTGGTGAAATAAACATTAATAATTTGATATGAAAAGGACAATCTCACAGATTCGGATCTTTAACTTTTAAGAAAAAATTGTCTTCTACAATTGAAATGACACCATATTTTCTAAAGTAATATAAAACTAGATTAGTGACAGCTTTCTAACCCCAATCATAGTTATTTAGAAACGATAAAAATCATTTATTTTGCAGATATCACACACCATTTAAACTGGTGTTTCTCTAAACAACAATCTAAACTTAAAAGACATTTAACCATTTTGTTGCAGACTAATCTGGAAACATTGTGGGAAAAGGGGAAATTGCTCTTATTGAGTAATTTCCTCTTTTCAAGCAATGTTTTCTGCTTTATCAGAATATAATTTTCAATATCATCACATTTTGAAATGTCGCCTGCAAACTCTTTCAATTTGGGACAGTCGAATTTTTAGCGTTTGGTAAAGGGTTAATCCTTTCCCCAAAAATAACGACATTTGACCACTTTGTTGCAAATGACTTTAGAAAGCATTGTGGTGAAAGGAGATATTGCTCGTAACAAGCAATTTTTCCTTTCCCACAATGGTTTCTGCTCTTTCTGAAGAATATTTTTCAATTTCATTACATTTTGAAATGTCGTCTGCATCGCAGCAAACTCTTTCAATATATGAAACAGTCAAAAATTTGTTCTTTGGAAAAGGGTTAGACGGTTTGCATTATCAACAATATACACTGTAGATGTTCTTTATAAACTTTTCTAAACAGTTAAGAATGGTATTGGAAAGCTGTCAATAATGTAGTCTTCTGTCACTTAGGAAATTTATATTTTCATTTTATTGAAAGAAAACTTCTTATTTTAGATTGTTAAAATCATAACACGTGAGATAGTCCTTTCAAATAAGTATATTGAGGCTTAACAGTAGGATCTATGTCCACTTAATAGTATTGTCAAGGTCTGAACTGACTGAAGGCAGATTTAAACTCGAAATGAAGAGGAATGGTGCTATTTGTTGTTGAGAAGGTCGCCAATAATCTTGATTCATTTTATTTTCTTGAGAACATTTCATTCTGACTGACGACTCATTTGTTAAACTACGTGGAGGTTTGACTTGTCATGAAGAATGTATTTTCTAGCTGTCATTCACTTTGTTTTGATCGAGGGGGCGGGTTTCGAGTCGTATGGAGCGTCGCCTCAATTCTACTCAATAAGCTGGTACGCTTCAAATGTAAGCTGCTTTGTGTGTAAATAAATGACTTTATTCTATTTTAACTGTCCCATCTTGTCTATATTGTGATACGAATAAAGAGACTTTCGTCTGACTTCTTAATTGATCTGAGCGTTAATTTGGAGCTCACTTTTTGCAAGCCGCTAGATGCAGTATACTACTACACCCCTACACGTCAGTTTCGGCCACGTGACCATGCCGGAAAAGTGGGACTACTTTCTGAGCCCGTTACAGAGATAAATGTGGGAGCGTAGCGGGAACCAATTTACTCTGGTAGAGATTGACAGTTAATTATTAACCATGAGTTAAACTAATAAAAGAAATCATAGACAGAAAACAGGTATTCAACAGGATACTTTTCTCTAATCTTTATCTTTATGCCAATGCCTTTCTTGTGGCTCCATATACCATGAAACGCACCATTCAATTATCCATTACATGCTATTGCATTCTGGACAGCAAAGTCTCATCAGTCAGCTCTCGTTTCAGCTTCACAAAGTGGAGATCGCTATTTACACCGAAATGCAAGCTATTATTTTAATCCACATTGATATATATCAGCGGTATAACTTTCAATCATGGAAGTTTTCAAAATCAATCTGCATCTAGTCAATATATCTGTGAGGAACGAACGCAAACTTTGCAAATGAAATTGCACGAAAGAAATCGTGTTGAGAATAATGGCGAACTTAGTTGATACATAATTTAGAACCACACCCTTAAATGAAGCAATTCTGAGGCAGAACACAACCTAATCATTATTTCTTATGTTACAGATGACTTCATTCAAGTTGTATAAATGACTCAGGATTTTGTTGAAATATGTTGAATGATGCAATTCCTGTTTCAGTCGTGGATTACTCTCCACTCCGTTGTACTTTTATGAGATGTTCCAGTCAGTCAGTGTTCATCTCACTACAGCATAAAGTATGAGCCGCATTGACGTTCCGATAGTAGACGAGGGGGACCCTGATTCACGAGGTAGTCTTTAAGATCAGTAATTTCGTTCACAATGGTTGTTGATTTCTCGTGACCAATGTTTACGAAAAATGCCCGAACAAGATGCCTGCGCCAAAGATATTTGCTTTTTTCAGCAGATAACTTTGGTTGTCCACTATTTTATATACGTCATGTTCCAACCGGCATCCTTCCGGTTCTGGTGGTACATATGACATCCCATGGTTTATAACGGCGTTACGTCTAACACGCGGTAGAGAAATCGCAGTCGATGGATGATGTTTTTAGGTCATTTGCATTCCTCGACACGAAATTCTCTGCAGGGTCTTTGAGCGAACGGCACGGCCAAAATGGAAGCAACATCCACCGTCGGTTGTGGAAAATTGATCGTCGGAACATGGCGTATATGAAATCGTGCTAAACAAATGTAATGGATCACGTAAGCACCGTGCATGTTGTTACACTTGGATAATCATATCTTTACGAGTAACGTGGTCAGAAAGGTTCATATTAAAGCCATACTTGCGCTCATTTACACTTAAATTGTGAAAGTTCTGGAATAATTGAAAATTAATTTAAAAGTACTTTAAATTTCCTTTAACAGAGGAATAGAGACTGTAACACATTCACATGATGTTTTTAAAAAGAGCGAACACAATAAGACTTGTTTACAAAACAAGGTCAGCCGAGAAACGTTGGAAACAAAAAATAACCAAGAAATTCTCCATTTTGAATGTTCGCGTTGTTAATATTGGATAAATAAAAATCATTTATATGTTTTTACGTAACTTTTCTAAAAAGGTGATTCTCATTTTCTAATCCGATCGCTCCTTGCTATTTTAGATATTACTCGAATGTAAACAATGAAGTTAAATTGGTGGGCACCAAATGTGAAAATAGCACTTTGAAGCAAAGATAATAAATGGTACAGGCTTTATATTGTCATGTTCCTTTGGTTTTACGCTATGTTTCAACGTATTCTATCGTTACTTATAGCTCATATTACCCAGTGTTGCAGTTTTTCTGAGCGCTAGTATGCTTTTAATATTGAAAAATGAAAATAATAAAGTTTTTCCCGAATTTGAGCACCAATCTCTCCGTCTGCATCAAGGCCGCTTTTCTCCAAAGGAATCAAAGTGTTTACTTTCAAAAACTTACTTACTATTTAGCATTAACAATCTGTGATTGTGATGACCAATACGTTTTATCATCATTGGTTCATAGAAGTTAACTAAACAAATATTTCGGGGATTTGTTTCGATCTTTATTTTTGTTGTATGTTGTTTCACAAAATATATACCAGCAATTGGAATGAGGAACAAAATCGCTTAAGCAATTGTTTGCCTTTTTAACAGCCGTTCACGAAGCACTAGAAGACCCCCAGAAGCGGTGGCTTGTAGCTGGCATATGTATTCACACCGTTATCTCTCCCCGTCTTAGAGAGTTTGTGAAGCCAGTGTTCGAGGGTATCTACACAGCACTTGTGGGAGACAAATCAATCGATGCACAGAAAAACCCGCCCAAAGTAACAAAGTATCCAATGAACGGTGGGATAGAGCTTAACTATAAATGCATTAACAATAACAAGGCGAGATCGCCAAAACAATTTGATTATGCCGTACGTAGTGCTGTCGATCTATCAAAGCTTTTCCTGCAGACACACATGTGTTTTCACACCGGATTCGACAATTCCTGTGATTCCTCGGCGTTGTTGACGTTCCTAATAAAAGTAGATGATTTCAAATCCGTAAGATCTGACGCTCAGCGGGTAAGTGACTCGACATAGACGGACGTTATTTACGTTTACGTTAACTATGACGCTTCCGCCCCTTTAACAAATAAACGGAAATAGATGAAACACTCTCATATTCATTCTTGTATTTTAAAGAATCTTTCATAACTTGAAGTTATTGTATGAACATGATTTCTCTTTGAACAAAAACTTTAGAATTTAATAAATGTTTAATCTGCATACACTATCCTTTGGAAGACAAAAGCTACCTCTCTGTCTGCCTGTCTAACTACTCTGTCTGTCTGTCTACTCTGTCTGTTATTCAATCCGTCTGTCTGTTATTCAATATGAATATCCGTCTGTCTGTCTGTCTGTCTGCTTTATCTGTTTCTGACTCTCTCTCTCTCCCTATTTCTGTCAATCTTTCCCTCTGTTCTCATGCCTATTTCTTTATATATTGCAGTTTGTCACCGTTTAATATATTTGCAGTTCAAGAACGAAATTCGCAATGATTGGGCCCACTGTGATTTTAGAGTATGGACGGAACAAAAGCTAGCAGATTCATTTGATCTCATGGAGGACTTAATCAAACGTTTGGGATTACCTAGTGACGATCAAACGAAAGTCCTGAATGAGTTGAGTGATTGGAAAACAAATGGTTAAGTATCTAAGTATAGCTTCCCAGTTTTATGTCACTTAGAGTTTCTAGTGCAATAAACAAAAGTCACTCGCCAAAGATATTAGATATTCTCTTCTTTTGAACAGCCAACTCATAATAAAAGCGTTCATTTTATTCTAAAATCCGACTATTATTATGAATTTAGTTTACGTATTGTTGGAACCGTGTTTCAGTCTTCGAATTACTACGGCCACTTTCAGTAATGTTATTTACCTACCCGATATGATAAGAAAGTTGGCTATGACTATGTCTCCTTGAATTGAGACTTTTCGTCTGACTTATTTGTCAAAAGGTTGGAGAAAATAATGCCGAGTGCATTATTAAGCCATTATCAAGGATTACGCCTGGGACCTGTCTCACAAAGAAGTCTAACTTAACGCCTAATTTGAATGTCAAATCTAAATATCCCATGCAGAGTTATCGTTCGTTTGTCACTGTATTCATTTATGATCTCCAATGAATCTAGTAAATACATAGCTATTTGGTCAGGTTATTTCTACCGTTTTACCAGGAATTGACAGTCTGAAACACACGTAAACTAACGACCGAGTCTATTCCGAGCTTATCTTTGCGACCTTTTCTAAGACCGGAAATTAGTCTAATGTATATGTCATCATACATATTGACTTGATTACGGCATCTATTTCGAACCAACTCTTAGAATGGGTAAATGCGTTTCAGTTTACCTCACCAACATTTTTCACATATAACTCTTTTTTGCAATACGGTTGATGCATGGCCTGGAGTTTATTAGTACGTGTACTTGCAGTCTTAAGAATAAAACCCTTGTCGTTTAACCCTTTAAGGTATAGAGATAAGGCTTATCAGTGACACTATAGGTATAAACCATCCGATTATCGAAGACCTTTAACGCATACATAATTAGTCACCCTGGGTACCTATTTGCACAGGATTATCTCCGATAATTGTTATTGATTGGGGTACCGTTAATCAAACCCAAATTAATGCATTTTACATTTATTTTATAGATTTTCTCAAAGAATAAAAGACGACGAGAACAAAATTTCCTTTAAGTTGATGTTTTTTTCTTTATTTAGTGATTCATTCATATCAGGATTAAGTTGTAGAAAATTAAACAAACAATGAAAATGTATATTACGGCGTGAATTATACCAAATCAAAAGTAATAATATGACTTATGTGTTCTCCCTGAGAGATCCCTAAATTGTTTTTCTGTTTTGTCATCAATTGCAGGGAATTTTGTTGCCGAAAAATACCATTCATGACTTGAGATACATACTTTGTCTTTGCATATTTCTCAACAAAGCTGAATCGTTTTACTTCAATTCCCATTAAAACCATTTCCAAAATGAAGAAAAGAATGACGTTTTTCAACGCAATATTGCTTTGTAAAGTAGTTAAACCTGGTTCTTCTTATAAATGTAAAACAGTAAAAAATAATTCATTTTGGCAACGAAACATGCTAGTATTTCCGTAAAATACATGTCCATTGGTGATGAATTTACCAAAAGCTCGTAGTTGTAGTCAAAGTCGGAGGAATGATCGTATTTGCTTGTCCGTGAATCGGTAATATTTATCAACATTTCATCATCTTTAGGCTTAAAAAAACCGATCAAATTACTGCTCTGAATCTACATTGATGTCTGACTTGCGATCGAAACACTAAATTGGCTAAATATTTTAAGAAAGCCGTCTTTATAATGTCAATTATTTGACGGCTTTATTTTCAATCGCCTTTAAACTTTGAACAATAGCTCCGTGTCATAAACATCCTTTACAGGTCGCGTGCCGGATGCTCTCGTTTTAATTGGATAGTATTTTAAGAAATGTGTTAAGTTACTAAAGAATTGCATGAAATCCTTATCGAGTCTTTACAAATCGGCATTGTTTTGATCTTTTATGACCGGAAGGCTTCTCATTAATTGGGTTGCTAAATTGGATTCCTTTCATCTCAATTTGATAGCGTTATTTCCATGAGCGTGTCGTGAGACCATTATCATCAGATTCTCTCTAGAGCCAAAGTTTAAACTTTGACCCTATGATTTTATCATCGGAAATGAAAGAACACATATTTATTTTTGAGGAAAATAAAATTTGGAGAAAATGACATGTGTGCAAAGATGTGTTAGTAAGGGCTAAAGTTGAATCAATTTTTCAGCTGTCAAAAAGCGTTCTATGCGGTTATCGATAGAACGTCAAAATAGGTTTTATACGGTAATAGGTATAACGGCGAAAAGGGTTTTATACGGTAATCGATAAGGCGGCGAACGGCGCTATATACCGTAAAGGGTTAATAAAACTACTTATCTAAATACTATGGTAAAGTCCGAGTCATACAATGTAAAACTGCTATTAATGTATAATAAAGTTCATTTTCTTGTTCATTTAAGGTCAAAGTTTCTTGTCAGGGTCACTGATGAATCATACTCGAGAACTCCAAACATATATACGAACCCTAGCCGAACAAACAAAAGACGAATTCAAAGAAGTCTCTGCCACTTTTGAAACAATCAATGAATCTTTGCTGACATTCGAACAGAAGTTTAAAGAAAGAGGACGTACACTATTGAGACTTCAAGAACGTGTTTCTTCGAACGAAAATTGCTTACGAAGTTTTGACACACGAATAACGAATATTGAGAAAAACACCAGCAGCACAGCTAAAAATTCTGGAAAGAGGTTATTCCAGGTTCCCCATAGAACTGAGTTTGTTGGAAGAGTGGATATTCTTAAGCAAGTAGAGGATACACTTAATGGTCCAAGTGTTGAGACTAACAAGTTAGTCTTATGCGGTCTCGGCGGGATAGGTAAAACCTCCATCGCCGTTGAATACATTCGGAAAAATTACGCTGAACATTACCCTGGTGGCGTGTTTTGGATATCAGGTGAAAGCGGTGAGGCTTTTGAGACCTCGATCAAATGTTTAGCAGTTCACATTGGAACGCTAGGGCCGGATCCAATCACTACGCACACAAAGACTTTGAACTGGATTTCCCTTCGACAAGGACGATGTCTTGTGGTGATTGACAACGTTGACGAAGATAAAATCAGCAACCCTGTAATAAGGTTGGTAAAGGAGCACAATGAGATCATTGGAAGTGAAAATCATCTAGTAATCACAACACGTCGAAGTATTGTCAAAGCAAGAGATGATTTAAGCTGTGTTAAAAGTATTCATGTGGGTGTGCTGTCCGAGTCTGAAAGCACGGCATTCTTCAAAAGGAAACTTGGTGATACAAACGACTCCGATGACGACATTGCTGCTTTGTATGTGAAGTTAGAGGGCCTGCCATTGGCCATTGAGCAGGCGGCTACAACCATCAGACAACTCAATTTGACAGTGTCTGATTATTTAAGGGAATTCGAGAAGCGTCGGATTGAGCTTTTATCCAAGCCTTTGTCGTCAAATGTCTCTCACATAGATGATTTCGACAAACATTCCATTCGAACTACATGGACCCTGAATATAGAAAATATAAAAAAGAAGGCCAACATGCAAGGTTTGACAGAGGCGATAGATCTGCTGTTACCGCTGGTCGCATGTCTTGCAAGAGATGACATCACGACTGATATGTTCAACAGAGGGGACCCGCGATTAACAGATAAACAAGTATCCGATACTTTCGAATCAGACTATCGCAAACGAGAGATTGTCACTCTGTTTACAGAGTATTCAATACTAACTGAAAACAGGGATCAGACATTAAGAATCCATTCTCTTGTACAGGATGTAATACGGGACTATTGCAAAGACCTACAGTATGATTTTAGGTATGTCGGCGAATGTGCTATTTCAATGTTAAACATGGTTATAAACCTTGTCTTTAAGACGGAGGATATAGCGTTGTTAGCAAACGTCGAGAAACAGTGCGCCGCCTTAAGAATGCACTTCAAAGAAGACCGCATAATTTCGTCAAAACTGGAAATGCTTGAACATAGATATGCAGAGGTCTTCCTACACAACGTAAGTATTTCTATTCAAGAATTTTTAAAAGGTCAACATACATTGTGTAAATGAAATGAAGTTCAACTATTTGACATTGATTTATATGATACATACCTGTGTGTTATATCTTTGAAAGGTTAATCTCTAACGGTCCGTTAAAGCAATGATATAAAGTACGCTTTTCGTTTCTAAAGTACAGTTTTTGATATCTTTAGTGGATTTCTCAATTGTTCTCTTCTGTGCGTTAAAACGAGCTCTTAATGCTAGGAGAGGTCCGGAGTTCTCTTAAGATGAAATTGACGAAAGAAATGACTGTGCGTTTTCTAAGAATCAGAACCTGAGATCAGAAAAAAGGTTAAATCATTGTAGAGTGATAACATGCAAATTACGTTTAGTGATGTTGTTGGTGGAAAATCATCATGCATTCGATTTTCCTTTTAGTCGTGTTTCTTTTTTGTTTATTTTTTCATCCCTACTATAAAGATAACACGTAATGCGTTAAATAGTACATGGTATCGATTAAAGATCAAAGTTATCTAGAAATAGCGTTCGGATTAATATTCGCATATTTTGCTACTTTTGGATACAGTAGACCAAATTGTGGTCATTTCGATAAAAAAGATAGTTAGTTACAAACTTTTGGATTTCGCTCCTTACACTAAAACGTTTTTTTCCCATTCTTACCATTGTTTGTTAAAAATTTTGGTGGAGATCATAACGACACTTTAACACAGGACGATCGAATTTATAGATGCATAAATGACAAACCTAAAACAGTACCAGTTAAAAATTTGAAAAGACTTATTAAATCACATAATGTAATTGATATATGGAGACACTTAGAAGATAGTTTATTACCCCTTATTATTAGTACAGATATTCGCCCTGCTCTTATTCAACATACTGATAATATGGCAATATCTCTTGAATTATTTGTTCCCTGCAAAAGAGGCACAGGATTCTGGAAATTCAATAATAATCTTCTTAAAGACAATGAATATATTAAACATTTAACAGGAATAATTAATATCTATTAGTAACATTGAAATAGTTAGTAATAACAATAACCAAACAAAATGGGAACTTTGTAAACTAGAAATAAGTGAATTCTCTATCAAATATGCAATTAAAAAAAAAAAAAGAACCAATCATATAAAAACACTTGAAACAGAACTCAGAACACTGCATGCGACACCTGAAAACGAACTAAACGAAAAGAATAAGTATAGAATCACAGAATTAGAAACCGAAATAGCATCACTTTATAACTTCAAAACACTAGGAGCTCAAATAAGGTCTAGAGTTAAATTCCTTGAAGAAACGAACTCCAAATATTTTCACAGCCTAGAGAAGTCACGACAAACGCGTAAAAATATAACTTCTCTTAACTATAAAAATAAACATCTAACCAAAACAGAAGACATTTTAACAGCAGAAGCTACTTTCTATGAAACATTATACAGTTAAAAAAAACGATTGCAACGATACTGATGTTAATAACTATTTACACAACGTTATGAGAAACGTCCTTGATGACGAACAAGCCAATTTATGCGAAGGAAGGTTTTTATTAGAAGAATGTTATCAAGCCTTAAAAGACATGAAACACAACAAAAGCCCAGGACTAGATGGTTTAACCGTATAGTTTTATCTACAATTTTTGAATATAATTAAAGATATGGTACACAACACATTGAATAGTGGATATGACAGGGTTCAATTGTCTTATACTCAAAAGCAAAGTGTTTTTTCTTTAATTTACAAAACAGGTGATCCAGAAAATTGGAGATCCATCTCGCTTTTTAACATTGACTATAAAATTGCAGCAAGAATATTAGCAAAACGATGACAATAAGTTCTTCCGAAGCTTATAAGTTTAGATCAGCAAGGTACTTTATCAAAAATCGTAATTTTGGACATAAGATTAGACAGATTCAAGATATAATAGATTATACAGAAATTCAAGATATTGATGGAGTAATATTATTTGTAGATTTTAAAAAAGCCTTTGACATGGTCGAATGGAACTTAATGTTTCAAGTACTAAAATTATGCGGATTTAAAAATTCTTTTTTAAAATGGATAAGTATTCTCATCTCAAACATTTCAAGCTGTGTTATTATATGGTTGGATATCTGACCTTTTTAAAATATCGAGAGGAATACGTCAGGGCTGTCTTTTGTCTGCTCTTCTTTATATCATCGTCGCCGAAGTACTGGCAAACAAAATTCGTCAAAGTAGAGATATTTGTGAAATTACTGTACGCCATAATAATGAACTAATCAAAAATCTAAAAATTACTCAACAAGCTGATGATACTACAATATTTCTTAAAAATGAACATGAACTAGAAGCTGTAAAAAGCGTTACTAATGATTTCGGAAAATTTTCAAGTCTAAAACTTAACACAGACAAAACAACTTGCCTATGGATAGGAAAATCACGTCGAACAACTGATATAACTTTACACGGATTACAATTTAAAAACTCATATGTCGAAGCGTTAGGGGTTTATTTTGGTAACAACAGAAATGAATGCAACATACTAAACTGGACTGGGAAACTTGAGACATGTAAAACACTTATAAATGCTTGGTCTAAAAGAAAACTCACAATGTCCGGCAAAATTCTCATCATCAAATCAATCATACTACCAAAACTTACATACCTACTTCAAAACCTAATCCCTAGAAAAGAGATTTTAAATGAAATAAATTCTCTTTTTTTTAGATTCTTATAGAATGGTAAAAATGACAAGATAAAACGCAACATCACCATTGGACATAAACTAGAAGGGGGATTAGACATGATTGATATTAACATCTATTATACAACAATGACACTAAAATTGGTAAAGAATCTTTAAACGACAGATAATGCAAACTGGAAAGATATACCATTCCTTTTTTAAACCAATATGGTAAAGATCTACTGATTTTTAATATGAATCTAGATTCACTCAAGAGTATACACTCTTAAAATTCAAAATTTCGCCTTTTTATAGAAATTTGATTGAAACACTCTTAACTGTGTACACTTGTTTAATCTTAGACGAAACGGGTCCCTGACTTTTATTTAAGATTGAAGGTCAATGCTTAAATATACTTTTATTTCGCAATTCATATTTGCTAAAAGAGTGCCAAATGTGCCTGAAAACCGTTTATAATTCGTTTATATTCGTATGTATCGATTTCTCTTCTACCTCAATATAGATATTCTCAATTCTGATAGAGCCGGAATTCCAATATGTTGGCCAAATAGACGGATTGGAATCTATCAGCCCAACTCATCGTCAAGATGTAAAAGTAAGTGATACAAATGTATGTTAAGAACAATACTCTTTGTGGAGCGAGATTACAAAAAAAAATGCAAAGAAGTCATACATACCTGCTAACCAGTTAGGAAGTTTGTGTTTGTATGCCTTGTTCTATGTTTGGAATTTCTTTGTTTATTATATCATTTTAATCGCTGTATGTTTAGAAAATATTGCATTAAATCCAATATATACCTAATTGTGCACTTGACGTTTTCTCTGAAGACAAATAAATGTCATCTGTATTTAATAGTAAAACTTACTTCATTTTTCCTATCATTAGTCGTCACAGTTGTCGAGTATGCAACGTTACCAGAACGTTTTTCTTTGCTTAAATTATTCAGAAAGTAGTTCTTTGCTTCCAACGCACTTTATAGATTTATAGATTTACGAATATATATGGGGAGCGACGTGAGAAAACTCACCTTATGGTCAAAATTTTCGATTTTCGTTTTTTCAGCTATCATTTTAGTTCGATTTTCCATTGTTAAAATGATATAAGTCTCATGTAAATGCGTCAAAAAGTACGGTTTCTATAAGCGTTTAAAGACGTTAGGTAAGTAGAGAAATATCACGCGAATGACGCGACGTCAGCGTTTTGGCGAACGGCGTAATCTAAATCGACGTTTGAATTTTGAAGTTACCACATCTAAGCTCTTCATTATATGGAAACACCTTTCTAGTTGATCTTGGTGCTTAAGCTTAGGCAACAAAACTGTCATGTTTAGATTTTTACTCAAAGTAATAAAAAATCCAATTCAATTGGTTGACATTTACATAAAAGGAAATTAAACACTACATATCTAGCGGTCAACAAATAGACTATATTCACTTTTGACCTGGACTTATTGTTACATTGCGTCGAACCCTCGAAATAAACAGGTCTCTAGTTGTAAAATTTCTTTTTCACTAATGGCCAGGGATCAGGAAAATGCCGGTTGTTGACCCATTTCGGTTGTTTCGGACCGGTTGCAACTGGCGATTTTATGAATAAAATCGGTCCGGATATCACAGACAGATATGGAATTCTACGCACTTAACAATACGCGTTTCTCTGATTTCTCAAAAATACGTTAATTGTAATTCCCGTGTAAAACAATGTCTTCATCGTGTATTTTGGGGTTTGATTATGGAAACTAATCGGCACACTCGATTAAGAAGTACAATTTACATGGTTTATTTTTCACGAGAACCGATTATTCAACAACATTTTGTTCATTTTAATGGCACATGATAGATTGCAAGAAATCGAGGAATATTTATGCATGGTGTTCTGTTCCATGAAAAGTTTGCTTCCCTCGCCGATTTAAACGCGTTCTATTAACATTGAACAATTTTCATCATAAATGTGAGGCTTGAAGAATCAGGTCGTTTTTTGAAGATAATAGAGCGAACAGGTCACCCTGTCGGCTTTTTCTACATTAGTTCTTGAAAGATAACAATTCAGAAACAAATTGAAATATATTCAAAATGTATTTCAGATGATATCAAATTCAATGTTCATTTGCTATTGCCATCTAAGCACAATGTATGGTTAAGAGTAGGAAGGACACAGAGAAGATGTCTTTTTTTACCGCGGGGGTAGCGAAGAAGTATCGGTGGGAAGCCCGTTTTTCTGGGGTCGATTAGGATTTGGAGATTTCCTGATCCCTGCTTATGGCCGATGAGTCTTTTCGAAGTACACCCTTCATATCATGTAAAGATAAATCGGCCAATTATCTGTATGCCACATATGCCAGATGGGCTCTAGTTTCGGAGTCATTGCGGCGACACTTTAACGTTATGCGAGCTAACACAAAGTCAACTAAACACATAGTTTGACCAGTTCTATAGAAGTCAATTTCTTTCATTGGTCTACGCATAAAACACAGAGCAGCTTGTGCCGATCGTTTCAATAAATATTTGATGTGCGTGCATATTTGTTTTATTGCGGAGTATGTATACATGTGTTATATTGCCGTTATTGTCCTACAGTCAATAATTGGAGACAGTTTTCTTCCATATCGGAAAAAAAAATTCCAGTCAAAATATGTTGTAAATCCGAGACCTACAGGAAAAATGCATGTGCTGCCCTGTCACCACCCTCAAAATAAGGTAGCCAACGACGAACTAACTGATTTACCCCAAAATAAATACAGTGTAAGCTGTTTATGTAAAAAAAATAATAGGCTATATTATACAACTTGAAATGCATAATCGAATTGATAAAGATGTCAATAGTGATGGAGATTGTGTTTGTTCACGAGTCAATTTTATCAGGTCAGCACTGGGAGTTACGGACCGATAACCGGATGCCATCTAACATTGTGATGTCGGGCACTAACCATATAACATGCAGTCGCGTGACGAATCATAAGGTCATAGATACGTTATGACATATGGCGCCGTTCTCTACATGTTACCTGTCGCTAGATATTGATTTTCCGCTTTATTTCCTTTTTTCGTGTTTTATTTTCATTTTCTGACTTTTGATTTAATTCCATATCACTAACAGGCTAAACAGAATAGATGATTGATGTCTTTGTGTAGGAATGGTTATCGGGATAGGCTTCGGATTATTATCCGATTGACCTTCGTCTCACCGGATAGTATTCATACGCATTGACCGATAATATTTCCGATTCACGAGACAAACCATCTTCAGTCCAACTTGTGCTGAGCAAACCATCCTTTAAAGCACCCAACCTGTCTTAAACAATCACTTCAGAAAGCCCCGTTGTTGGATTAATAGTGTACATCAATTTGTGTTAAGAAGCCAACCTGTCTTAAACAGCCAATTTTCTTAGTTCCATAGGCTGGCCTATAAACACAAGTTGGACTGTATTGTCTAAATATCACTATGATACAGTAAGTCAGTCATGTCACCGTATTCAGTTAAACTAGCTATGTTTCTTGTATGACATAACCAGTGGAGGACAATATTCACCCAAGGTAACATGCAACTGTTTAGGAGTGACAGACAAATAAAGAATGTCGAAATGATTTATAAAAATAGTGTGAGTCAAAAAATGATCTACACAAAAAGTGAAACGGATTTTGTCTGTACTTAGATATGTGAAATACCACGGCAGTTATCTGCATGCATTTAGCATACATCGTGATCTCATTCATTATGCTCCAGTACCCAGTCAAACATGGTCTGTGTGCCTCGTTGCCATCTTTCCCGACGGTCTGATCCTAGTCTATCAGGGAACTGACCTGTTTTAACTGATCATCTATGCGGACTTCAAACAGTAAGCTCTTTATAAGGAAAGAGATAGAGCGGTCCCGTTGGTGGGGCATATTATGGGAGGCTCACGTTTTGATTTAGTCAAAGGTGAAGTGCTTAAATCTTTGGAATGTTTGGTGATCGGTGCATTTCCACAGGCATTCTTGTCTTTGAAGCTTCATCATATTACCAATGGATATGTCGTGGAAAGGTGGTAACGTTTCACCACCAACAACTGTTCTATTTACACGGAAGGTTGATTAATCTCTTTGTCTTTTTTTAACCCGCTTTTGTTAAGCTCCGTGACCAGGATCTGTTAAGAGTGTCATGACTGTCAGATCTTTTTCATGATATTTCAAGGGTAGAGGATGAGCGACAGAATATTATTTGTTTTGCACTTTAGTTAACATCCTTGACCACACTCTTGGATGCAAACATCCCCAAGGAAAGGGTACTGGTCTGTATTAAAGTCACAATGAGTAAATGATCCATCCTAACTGATGGACGCAAATTACAACCTAGCCCGATCACCGAATCTCTAAATTCACTACCGTTATCAAATATACTGGGTGTCCGCTGTCGTTTTCCTTGAAAACATCTTCCAACAAGTCCTGACATGTAGTTGGTGTCCTTTCAAAGTGGTTTGATAAGAATTATTCTAATTCCAAAAATCCAAGGACATATCTGTTATACCTAGGGGTAACTTTAATCTTAATACAGCTATATATATAGAATATTTATACAAATCAATCATCTGATAATTGTTTAAAGGGAAAGTGAATAAAGAAACTCAATAACAGTTGTATGTAAACATAACTGTTAGGCATAACAACGCGGTAGTCAGTTTTGCTACAATCTAGGTGTTTAAAATTGAATCCTCGAAGAATAAATGGATATTCTGCAGGCAATTTGTCATACTCTACATGAAGTCACGCAATCAATAGAAAATGAGTTTCAATTAAACTTGATTCAACTAGGAATATAAGAATGAGAAAAGATTTGTCGGTAACATCATTGATATTTTTACTTTCCTAATCGCGGCTTAGATTTCAATGAAAATAAGTATAAAAATAAATGTTATATAGTAAATGAATGAAGAATGATTTTAATTCGTAACTGCAGTTCCTTCTTAGACTTGAGCATTTTACCGTAAGTTTAAAGTTCAAACAATAGATCGCGTTTGAAAACAGCGGGGAAACTTAAACAACGCCGTAATAAATGACGTCACTTTGACAGTGATTTATCGATTATTGGGCGTTAAACCATAAGGTGGGTTTTCTCACGTCGCACGTCATATATATCGATATAACTAGTATCCCACAATAGCATAAGCTAATTCTAAAATGGTGATTTTTTTAAGAAACATGTTTTCTCATACACAAAAATCAGACATAGTAAGAGCTCTAAGATAAGACCAGTTATGCAGCAAAAGCATAGTTCTAATAATATAAAACATAAAAAACCCTGATTTCAAGCAAACCTTGGTAATAAGCGCTTCATTCAAACTCCTTTAAAATTGTTAAAAGTTTATTTTCAACTTACCTTTTATATCGATTGTGAAACAAATTACTACAACTTAAATTAATCACCCCCGATACTGCTTCCTGGATCATAACCAGGACATTTTGTCTTTGATTGTAGAAATTGCAAACATTCTCATGTGGTAAGATAGGAGATCTCTGGTTCATTTGTTGAAATATTTTGCTATCAATTACTCTGACAATGGAATCAAAATAAGGTAATTGTCAATGCATTCTCTTCTTTTGATGTTTATCATAAATGTTGTTATGTAGATACGTTAACCGTTTTTAAATGTAAGAGGAGTGTTACTAACAATACCCAAAGCAAAAAACCTAAAATTTATCATCTGTTTATAGGACCCAGAATTGAGAGAAGAATGTTTCCTAGGGGCAAGCATTTCCCAGCCCACATTACTGATCAGACAGAATTCATATACTGCTTAAGCACCAAATAACATAACAAATAACATAACTCGCTAAAGTTGGTGTTTGCATGTTTCCGAACAAATTAAACTAATTTAATTTAGGTATGCCCATTTCACATACATTTGAGAAAATAATTTTCCCCTATACTGATTGTGGATGTTGTATATATGACGCAGTCTACAAAATTATTACAGCAGGTCAGTTTCTTTAGCTGATTAATCGAATTTGTAACTTGCCTTTTCAGGAATATGCTACCTTAGGATACCATGCAGTGGCGGGTAAGTACATCAGCTACAAAGAACTGCGAGCCAGTGGTTATGGTGTGTGACTTGTGACATGGGGGTCCCGGGCCCGAACCAACTGGCGTCACTGGTATTTTTTGTTAGAGTATCCTGAGACGAGACTCGAAGGACCCTGCCTAGTACTGTTCAAATCCAGGAAAGATGTAACATTACTGAAATACTGTTGACATGGCGTTTAAACTCATATAAACAAAGAATCTATTCCAAACGAAACACATGTGATCTATTCGCAACTACCTTTGCCATTAATGATTCCATAGAAACTGGTTCAAAACTGATTTATTGTATTCGTTTAAAAGCTATTTCATACAAAAAACGAAACCCTCATAGTGGTGTATGCAAGCGATTTAAGTGAATTCTGAGAGGAAGCAATGTGCTTATCAAATTCATTACACAGCTTGACGAAGACCACATATTCTTTAAGCAAATGTTTGTTTGTAAATCTGAAAGTCATGAAAGGGGAATAATTCAGTTTAAAAGAGATAAGTAATAGGTTGATAGGTTCGGTCCAAATATGTTTAAGTTGTAACACCATTCAATAAGTCATGTTAGTGTCAGAGTTTAAAGAGGTATTTAACATGTAGAATAAGGATTTATTTATAATGGGTTATTATCGTTAAAACTTAGTGAACAAGTGTTTAAAGTCTATGGAAGGAAGGTTTAAGGATCTTTATGTTCACCCTTACAGTGCTTGAACCGACTTCATGCTTATGCAAACAAGTAAATTGGCGGCTGGCCAATGATCTAACCTGTTTGCTACTCTGGTTTTTTTCCTCAACACAATTAAGCAGATATCTAAAGTTTTGGAGAGCAGACGACACAAAATTCTATTATTAGAAAATTACGGTTAACGTCACAGCCTCACTTGTGATAACAACATAGAGGCGAAAGAACTTATTACCTTCAGTGAGTTTGCATTTTAGGTGTTACCAGCTGTGATAATATTCCATCAGCTTTTAGCAAATAAGTATTACAAGAAGGAAACCCCGGCGGTATAACTAACGCATTTGTATGCCCCAATCATGCAAATTAGCTATGTCACGTGACATGCACGTGGCATCGCACCAGACTATTTTACAAACAAACATGACCGACAAAGACTGTCAGAAACACACACACACCCACCCCCATACACACTGATGTCCGTTTAAGTAATCGTTAACGGTGGACTTTGAAATACTACAAAAAAGTTTCATTACCACAGTCTGGTGCTCCTTTAAATGGAGCAGCAAAAAACCACATATGAGGACAGAAGCTTCTTCACTCTTTAAGGTTGTTAATTTCTGTGCAATAGTTTTAATCTATCATAGACTTTGGCATTGATGGGCTAATCCGATGTTTGGCTATCAATGGTGAAAATGTGCCTTTGTATTTCAACAGGGGTGAGATTGCCAGATTCTGAGAGAGTGGAACTGAAATCAGAAACAAATTCAGAAACAAAGGCAGCTCTCAAAACCAAGGTATGTCTTTTTCAGCTATTAGCCCATTCCATCTCAAGGAGATTTGTAATTGGTTGAAATTTAAACCAACATTGATTGGTTGGAATAAAAACTAAAGGCGATTGGTTGAAACCATCGGCGATTGGTTGAAATTGAAACCTCCTGTGATTGGTTAAAATTGAAATCTTCTGTGGTTGGTTGAAATTGAAACCTCCTGTGGTTGGTTGAAATTGAAACCATCGGTGATTGATTGCAATTGAAATCAACGGTGATTGGTCAAATTCAAACCTCCGGTTATTGATTGAGAATAAAACCTCTAGTGTTTGGATGAAATTGAAAACAATGGTGATTGGTAGAAATTAAAACAATTGGTGACAGGTTGAAATTGAGTTTTGAGAGCACAGCTGATTAATGAAAAACCAATACATTTAAGTTTGTACAATTTGTATGTGGTAGTTTTCAAAACTGTTGCAATGCTTCTGGATTTTAATACATGCTAAATCACTGTACAGAGGTTCTTAATACTCACTAACTAATTTTGCTTCCAATGACTTTTCTCCATTGCGTATCATACAACAGTACAGCAGTTGTACTGTTTTAAAGGGATTAAGTTTTAACTTGGAAATGTTCTCAAATCTGTGAACAAGCAGCTTTAATCCTTTATCAAAGCAAATAGACTAAGAACATCATTTTTGGGAAATGGTTATATTGGTGATTTATTCTTTTTCGACTCATTAGGAAAATCTTCCAATTATATCGCATTTTCAATTGCCATTAGTGAAGTCTTTCTTTGGATAAACCCAGATTAGTAGTTTTATTAACAGATGATGTGTTGAAGAAAAGTTGTCAATAATTGTTTAACCCATTACCAAACAGTAATGACATATGAGCAGTTTGTTGCAGACAACTCTGGAAAATAAAGTTGGAAAATGAGAACTTGCTCCTTACCAGCAATTCCTCCTTTTCCCACAATGTTTTCTGCCTTATCAGAAGATTGTTATTCAATTTCATCATATTTTGAAATGTCGTCGTCTGCAAAGTCTTTTAATTTGGGACAGTCGAAATTTTGGAGTTTGGTAAAGGGTTAAGACAAATTTGCTCATAACTCTTATAGAATATAATGTGGTAAAGGGACTTACTCACAGATTGTGCCCAGTTTGTGCCAAACGTTAAAATGATGATTTAATCACTCGTCGTCCAGAACAAAGGACCCTATTTCATTTCTTTAATATTTTAACTCTTCAAATGCAGGGTAATTTTCTACAAGTAGACTTTTGTGTCATCTACTTTCCAAAACGTTAGATATCTGCTTATTTTTGCAAAGGAACAATGCTCAGAGTAGCAAAGAGGTTAAATCACAGGCCAGCCGCCAATTTACTTGGCAGCTTGCTGGATCTAAACTGTTTGCATGCTTTGGTGCTTTGATGGCAATCTTTTACAAGATGCAGGGGAAAGCATTCAAAGTGTGCCAAATTCTTGATTAGACATGATTAATGTTGATAAATTTTGACAAGGTTCTGCTTCAAGAATGTTGGTTGCCATTAGTATATGAGGAGCCTCTCAGAGTCAAAATGCTTGCTCTGTTATGCCTCACTCTACTGCACAATTAATAGAAACCACCGTGGAAAAGGGGTAAATTGGTCATAATGTGTTTAATCTCTGTAAGTTGTGTTAGTTGCGATGTGAAAATAACTTCACTGACCCATGGATTAGTGCAAGAACTGGGCTTTAATTTATAGGCTTCAAACTTCAATCAATGTAAGACTAATAAATTCAAACCTTTACTAAACTTATTGAGCAATTAACCCTTTTGTCATGATGTTTTCTATCCAATTCAATAATGGAAACATGTTTATTTCATGTTGTATTTATTTTGTTTTATCTGGTGTTGCTTTTGTTTTGGTACAGTCACAAATTCACGTATTAAAGAAATGGTCAAAGACAATTTTTTATTTCTACATTGAACGCATAGATGCTTTCATTATTTAAAGGTGTTTGTTCACTTAACCCTTTCCCAAACAAAAACAACATATGACTACTTTGTTGCAGACGACTTCAGAAAACATTGTGGGAAAAGGAGAAATTGCCCGTAACAATTTTCCCTTTCCCACAAGGTTTTCTACTCTATCTTAAGAGTATTTTCCAATTTCATCCCATTTTTAAATGTCGTCTGCAAACTCTTTCAATCTGGGACAGTCCAAAATTTGTTGTTTGGGAAAGGGTTGATAGAGGCACTTTGGGGAGTTGACAATTCATTTCTTTACAAGGTACAGCTTTACTGTTATATTTTTTGCTCTGAAGAATGGTCATTGAGGGCAAAATAAGATCGTTTTTGATTTGTGAAAGTGTATATACATACAGTGCATTATATTTATTTCAATCCAAAAGTGTAACAAGTTGTGAGATCGAAAGCATTTGAATTGTACATACTTACATAAATTGACGCTTGCTGAAATCTGTAGATTTTATTTTGACTTTCAAGTCTGCTCTTCTGAGAACACATATGTTTAAAGTTTATACTGATGTTTAGCTTTGTTTTAATCTTAAGGAGACACCCATGAAGAAGCCGACTGAAGCAGGAGACACAGAAGTAGAGATCTTTGTACCAGGGGGTAAAGAGAAGTTCACAGGTAAAGTTGTTATACCAGTAAAGAAATATACAGACGACAAGGCTAAAGCAGAGAAACCTGAACCTATAGAAGTTGACGATGATACAGATGATATCAAGACTGAAGATGCGAAAGAAATTAAAGAGGATGACAAAACTATTGTGATTGATGTGGAAAAGGAGAAAGACGAAGAGAATCAGAAGGTTGAAGACAAAGGGGACCAAGGCAAAGAGGATATTAAGGCAGAAGAAACTGTGACAGATCTTGATACTGAAATTGATGACGAAAAAGACATGAGTGAGGAAATTGCAAGCAAAGATGACAACAATACTGATGGCTGTTCAAAACAGGTCCTTCATAATCCTGATGATACTGGTGCGGTTAAACCGGATAGCTGTGGTGATACACCTAACAGATCAGGTGACAAAGTTGATGATTCTAAACTAGATGGACCAACGGCTACTGTTGAAAGTGTGGCACCAACTGGAGACACTGCAAAGGAGGCTTAAGATAATGAGGATGTTACAGCTAAGGAAGAGGATCAAACACAGGTGAAATATCCTTACAAAACAAATCCAAGTTGATAACCTCAAATCCTATATTTCTTTTATTTCATTATTTGTTTTGCAAAAAGAAAATTGAGTACATTTTTTTGCTTATTGTAACGTTTGTTAGATTGTATTGAATTCTAAACTAAGTTGATTTCCTGCTAGCTATGAAATGTAACTTGTTACTAATTAAGAGTAATTGAGAACTGTCGGATACTTTTTGTTTTGGCAATTTTGTTCATAACATGAGAACGTTTGGGCCTTGGTTGTCAAAATATCAGATTGACTTTTTGGGGATAGAAATGATTTGTTAGAAGACATCTTGTTCACACAGATTTTAGACATTTATGCCAGCTGACTAAATCTGAAGTTCATTTTGAAACTGATGTTAATGTCTCAGGAGCTATGATAGACAACAATAAGCCAAAAGGACTATTTTTTACGGTTTCTGCTTAGCCCTGATTGTGCTGGAACCCACTTCAACCTTAACCCTTTCCCAAACAACAAATATTTCGACTTTCCTTAATTGTAAGAGTTTGCAGATGACATTTTAAAATGTGATGAAATTGAACAATATTCTTTAGAAAGAGCAGAAAACCTTGTGGGAATAAGGAAAATTGCTAGTAACGAGCAATTTCTCCTTTTCCCACAAATTTTCTAAGGTCGTCTGCAACAAAGTCGTCAAATGACGTTATTGTTTGGAAAGGGTTATGCAAACAGGTCAGATCAAGCCCAGCTGCCAACTAAATTTGCGGCTGGCCTGTGATCTAACCTGTTTGCTACTCTGAGTCTCTTTATGTGGGAGTGACATTTTGCAAGACACTTCAGAGCCCTAACCTAGAAACGGTGGGTCCAAGAAAGCTGTTTCATAACCAAACCTGTGATACATATATTTACCAGTGCACCAATATACGCCACTTTGAAGGTATGTTTCACTAAGCAGCTGTTGCAAGTAACTCCCATGTGCATCTGTTGGAGGTTTGTTTACCTGTTCATTATAAATATTCATATAAATTAGATTTATTAACTTGATAATTCCTTGTGCTAACACTACCAGGCTAGCCTTCACATTCGCTGCGGTCCTTTATTCTACAAGTTTGAGTCAATTTTCTTTTTCCACATCTTATCCATCATGCTGTAATAGATGCTCTTTGTTGCTAATTGCGACATAAGGGGTTATAAAAACTTGGATACACTTAAAAAATGAGACTTTTATAAAGAAAATGATCTATCTTAACTGTTTTAAACAAGGTTGACACATTTATGTAAATATTTTTTAGAAATTATTTTTCGTTCCATAGATTTCATGTGTTTAAATAATTCATTTACTTTCCATCCTTTGGGCTCAGCTTTCATAATTAAGCCCTGATTGTTCATATATTTTCTTTTGTTGTAAAAAAAGAAAACATGTGACAAGTATGATTTGTTTTAAATTGTAATGATTTTTTGTTTTCCCTTTTTTAATGTACAACATATTAATATGTTGTGTTAAAGATTTCTTAGATTTGAGATGATATCATAAAGTTGAACTGCTAGAGTTTTGCCATTTTGATAACTCAATAACTTTGAACACCTTTTTACACTTATGCTGCATTAGATTTAAGACACCATTGTGATGAAATGAGAAGTTGCTTACAAAGAGGATTTGGTCCTCGTATCACAATGGTTCCATATGCAATGACAAAGAGAAAGGGCATTTCTCTCAGTTTAAGGCGACCAAGTTACTTACAATTTGGACGAAGCATATAGTCTGAAATTATGGAATGAATCAATTTTAATATGACAAACATTTGAAGAATCTTGACCCTGAGAATGCCGAGTAATTTTCTTAGAATAGATTTTTGTGTTGTCTCCTTAAATTTGACGAGGAAAGATACTGAGAGTTACAAACAGGTTAGATCACAGGCAAGCCGCCAATTTACTTGGCGGCTGGCCAGGATCTAACCTGTTTGCATAACCATAAGATGGGTTCCAGCACTGTAAGGGTTAAGATCATATACATATTAACAGCTACATTTTTATTGTTTAACAAAGATATGTTTAAAATAGTGAGCTTAAACTGTCAAATATCATGTGACAAAAGATATTGTTTTACTTCCTTTGCCCTTCAGAAAAACATGATGTATAAATAAAACAGAAAAGATAAAGATTTATCAAATGTTGTAGTTTTGTGTTCTTGTATTATATCCGTGTGGTGAAGATAGTTGGCTTGTGTCTAGGTCTCGGGTTCGAGCACCAATTATGCTGCTGACTTCAAGGGAGTGTCCTTTTAAAATACTACAATTGAAATAAAATTAATAAGGGATTTAAACAATTTATCAACAGTATTTCAGTTATTATAAGAGCACCAAAGTATTGATGATAAAAGTACACAAAGGTACTAATAATTAAAGCACCAAAGTGTTGAAAAAAGTAATATTAATTATTGTGCAAAATTCTTTATAATCAGTGCAACAAAGTAATCATATTGCATCAAGGTGTACCATTTGGAAAACTAACCATGTATTCAATATGGCAATGGGGATTTAACGCCACAAAAACAATGTTTTTATTTATGTTGGTCAAAATCAACAAGATTAACAATCAAATAGCTGATAACTATCAATTTAACCATAACATGGTTATACAACATTCTTTGTAAACAAAATCAAATCCCATTGACAACTTTAACAGATGGAAGAAAACTTAAAATCATCTAACCCTTATAATGCTGGAACCGACTTCATGCTTATGCAAACAGGTTAGATCAAGGCCGGCTGCCAAATAATTTGGCCACTGGCCTATGATGTAACCCGTTTGCCACTCTGAGTATCATTCCTCAATAAAATCAATCCGATATTTAAGGTTTTGCAAAGTGGACAGCACAAAAATCTATTTTTAGAAAATTACACAGCATTCCAAGGCTAAACCAATTACCAAAAAATAACAACATTTAACCACTTTGCTGCAGATGACTATGTATATCATTTTTGAAAAAGGAGACATTGCTCATAACGAGAACATTTTTCCGTTTCCTACAATGTTTTCTCCACTATCAGAAGAATATTTTCTCATATCATCACATTTTGAAATGTTGCCTACAAACTCTCTCAATTTGGCGTTTGGTAAAGGTTTAAGAAGCAATACATATCTCTCATACGTTAAATGCAGTTGTTATCACTGCCAGGTTTCACAGCAAGTTGGCCAAACATAAAACCCTCCCGTTGGGACCGTTCTATGATCCGTCGGGACTCGAGGACAAAAGTCGAATAGTTAACATGCGGGAACCGTATCACTAACTCCCCCACCTTTCCGATGGACAACTGGTCGCAGCGGATAAGTCCAAAGTAGTCCAAATGAGGACACGCCTCGGATATCGCACACACCCCGTGGTCGGTTATATCTCGACACCAGCCCACGTCCAGGGCTTCAAGGGTTCGGCGGTATTCTGCGATCTTCTTCAGACCTGAAATTATCAGTTTTCTTCTTTGCGTCTTGTTTAATCCATTACCAAACAATAACGACATTTGACCAGTTTGTTGCAGACCACTCTGGAAAACATTGTGGGGAAAAGGAGAAATTGCTCTCAATGTTTATCTCATTGCCAAACAATAACGACATTTGACGAGTTTGTTGCAGGTGACTCTGGAAAACATTGTAGTAAAACAAGCAATTACTCCTTTTCCCACAATGTTTTCTGCCCTATCAGAAGATTATTTTTCAATTTCATCACATTTTGAAATGTCTGCAAACTTTGAATTTGTGATATTCGAAAAGTTGGTGTTTGGTTATGGGTTGTTTAAAGATGAGACAATGGGCAGATCCAGATAAAAGGCTGCTGAAACTATACTTTTTGCAATGCAGTATAAAACTTAATGAAAGATAGCTTTTGAATTGAAAATTGATTCTGATAGCGTCAATATATGTAAGTATGTAGAGATGGCTTGCGTGATTTTTAATCTGAACACATAGTTATTCATTGTATACAGGCTCAATATATGAACTGATTTTACTTCCAGTGTGTCTCATACAACAGTAGAGCTGGTATACAGTTCTAAAAAATATGTTAATTTAACATACGGAAGTTTTGTCATATCTGTGAACAAGCAGCTTGAATGTCATTTTCAACAATTTTTCAATTATCTTCGGGCACCCCTTGTATACAAACCAGTACTACCATTTTTGCACCTGAGTACCATTTTACGAAACTTTCTATGCTAAAAAATTGCACAAGTTCTAAATAGTATTCCCTATAATTTCAATATTAGGCAAAGCAATATTGCGTAGTAACACATCATTGGAATCGTCTCTGAGACGCTTCTTTCAATGACATGTGTCACGACAACATTGTGTTTTCATTTAACCCTTTTCCAAACAAAATTGTTTCGACTCTCCCGAATTGAAAGAGTTTGCAGATGACATTTCAAAATGTGATGAAATTGGAAAATAATCTCCTGACAGGGCAGAAAATATTGTGGGAAAAGGCAAAATTGCTCGATACGAGCAATTTCTCATTTTCCTGCAATGTTTTTTTTTAAAGTTGTCTGCAACAAAGTGGTCAAATGTTGTTATTGTTTGGGAAAGGGTTAAGGTTATATCTTGGTACTACTTTATATAATCAGTGAAAAGTGTCTCACTAGGGGTGACACCTTAATAAACAAAACCTTTACTATCCTTGTTATTAGTTTCGACTTTCGACTTATGCAAACATTTTCTTTCAGTCATTAAGTAAAACAGTACCCTTGACCTGATTTCGGCAGTTTTAGTACTGTTCCCATTACCCATAATACCATGGAGGAAGCCAATTCTACCATTGATGTTGGCTATTTTTTTCTTAAATCTCTTTTATTCATATGAGTTAAACATTGCATCAATATTATTGCAGTTATATTGCCTTGCTCAGCTCTTAATGATGGAGGAAGACCCCCAAATTTAACTGGGCTGGTCAAGCTAGGTACAACCATCGGCATTCCGTAAGTCAAATGAGAAAGTATCTTTCATGAAAATCCAAATGCTATCACTGCGATTTAAACCAAAACTGAATTTTGCTCTTCAAATAACCCTGTGCATTAAAAAAACAATGAAACATTAGCAGATTACAGCAATTATAAGTAATAATGTAAAACAAACCTGTATCCGATATATTACAAGATACACAATGGAGTCATTTCAGTTTGGGCAGGTTTTTGGCGAGTTCAGTTACACACTGATCGTTCATGACGGAGTTAAGGGAGATGTTGATACACTCCAGGTTCCGACAATGTCGTGACTTAACGAGCAATTTCTCCTTATCCCACAACTTTTCTACCCTAGCAGAAGATTATATTCCAATTTCATTACATTTTGAAATGTCGTCTACAAATTCTTTCCATTTGGGACAGTCGAAAATTTTGTGTTTGGAAAAGGGACTATCGCACAAACTGTTTTATGTGAGTAACCAATGTTAAGAAGATGATTAAACAAACTTTATCACTACATGAATGACCTTTTTAAGGTCTGCATTTTAAAGTTAATGAAAACCTGTGTTTTCGCTAAACAGTTGCTAAATAATTAAAGGTACTTATTCACAGATGTAAGCAAATTCGAAAATTAAAATTTTTTTTTTTTTTAAGACAGTTCTACTTTTGCAAGATACACACTAGAGATTAGTCTTTGAAATAAAAATGTGTTCATATTCAAGTTTTAGAGTCGTTACTAAGTGAATCATGTGTCTATATCCAAAAGCGTTGTAATGGTTTGGAGATATATATCATATATACCAAAAACAGACGATTTTCATCCCTCAGAATGCTGTTTTTTTTCTAAAAAAGTAGCAAGCAGGTTAGATCACAAAGTCAGCCGCCAAGTAAATACCGCCAATCTAATTTGCGGCTGGCCTGGATCTAACCTGTTTGCATAAGCATGAACTTGTTTCAGCACTATAAGGGTAATATATATACAATTAACCCTTATGGTGCTGGAACCCACTTAATGCTCATGCAAACAGGTTGGATCGAGACCAGTTTGCTTCTCTGGGCATCTTTCCTCAACAAAACTAAGCAGATATCTAAGGATTTTGAAAATTTGGAAAGCAGACAACACAAAAATTTATTTTTAGAAAATTACACAGCATTCTAAGGGTTAGATCTATCCACGCTCACCTGTGAACAATGATCCATGAGAAGTTGTCAGGTTAGGGCATCGGTCAGCCAAAACTTGGATGCTCACATCCGTTATCTTCGTACACTGGTTTATATGCAAAATCTGGAGATGGGGACATGCCTTGGCCATCTGAAACACAGATTCCCAATTGGAAATTTCTTTGCAGTTTTCCAAAAAATTCAAAGTCATACAAGCTTTTTGGCTTCTAAATTCAGGCCCAATTGTGAACATGTATTGATGTTCTTACCAATAGTTTCACCATGTCTTTCTTGTTCTAAATGAAGCAAACCACGCCCAGAAACTCTATCTAAATAAAATGATTCAAAATCGGACGTTTTTGTAGCAGACACTCTAGACTGGTTGTGAGCACTCCTCATCATTCATTGGCAAGCTTGTTGGTCCTATCTTGGCCAGAGAACTTTCACATTTCACAGCTAGCATGCTTGCCTCTAAGTTCCGAATGTAGGTGTTTTCAGCCAGTGCGGCCATGTTGTCTTGTACCACACTCACAATATCGTGGCTAACCCGTTGTCCTGGATAATGGTTGTTCCTGTCTTGTGCGGTCCTAACATTGGACTTACTCTCAATCTCCCCCGTGTCGACATCTGAATAAATGAATGAATGAATGGTGTTTTAAGGCGTTTTGACAGCAAAGGTTATTTAGCATGCATTACGATGACGTGGATAAAGGTATATTAAATATTTACAGGCTAAAATGTATTTGTTTTAAAACAATAAATAAGAATTTCCAATGAATAAATGATGTTAGGTAAAAAGGTTTTACTGAAGGTTATTGATATATGAATTTTTTAAGAGAGTCAGGAATCACAATTTATTGTAAATTCCAATCTCTTTGAGAAGGAAAGAATTTATTATATCCTGACAGTCTCAAAAAGCGCCTGAAAAGTTTCGGCGGTGAAATAATTTGAACTAATTCTTTAAAAAACCAATGTAATCTAGTAATATATATTTGATAGTAAAAGATGTATTGCATGGAATGCATTCAGGGGCATCTCCCTTAGCCAGGAGCCAGGATGGTATCATGCATGAATGACCAATTCGGCATCTGTTAAATAATATAACATAATCATATTGAGACATTAAGCACACAAGCTCATTGTCAATACACTTTAATAATAAGCACATATTCTTAATAAACACATATTTTAATAAATTATAATGTATAATTACGGAACAAGGTGTTAGGACAGACAAGTTTACCTATAGAAGGGTTTACATTGGAGCCAGAGGCCTCAGTTAGGCAGTCAAGAGGACCTCCACCACACATTGAAATATCTCCATCCTCTTTCTCTGGCACAACGTTAGGTGGAATGTAGGTGGATGATTCTGCATTTCTAGTTAGGCAATCCAAAAGACCTCCGCCACACATTGAAATCTCCCTATCCTCTTTCTCTGGCACAAAGTTAGGTGGAATGTAGGTGGATGATTCTGCATTTCTAGTTAGGCAATCTAAAAGACCTCCATCACACATTGAAATCTCCCTATCTTCATTCTTTGGCACACAGTTAGGTGAAATAACTGAGGTTGGTTCTGCATTCTCTTTACATTCTGTATTGATCTCCGCTTGACAGACGTCATCTCCTTAAATCAGATCAAAATGTTATTTACATATCCCTCATTTTCAGGTAATGGTTGTTATTTTGACAAATATCTTATTTTGGCACATTGTTTCAGTAATTTTCTTCAGCAAGCACTTTGTTTGTTTGATTAGATCTACCTTACTTTATCGTTTATAACTTTGATTAATTTAAAACATAGATAGAGTTTATACATTGTGTACGTTTTAACATTGGTAAAGGGCGTATGGTGACCACCCATCTCTACGCCATTATTAAACAATTATTCAATTCAGTTTGTCTTCAAAAACATGTAAAAAGAGCGGGTTATGCATAGAAAGGGGTGTGCATTGGGGGACAGGAAGAGGGACAAGGGACTAGTCAAACTAATTTAATGAGATATTATAATTGAGTTTAGAACTGGTAGTCTAGTTTTTGTTGGATTACGTCAGTCATCTAACAAGGCTATAATTCCGAAGTCGTTTGGTGACCTTATTACAAAATGAACCGCCGTGGGAGAAACTGACATTTGAACTTTTCCTACACTCGTCAATATTTTGAAAAGCTGATCATGATTTACTGTATGATTTTTTTTTATTCAAACTTTATAATTGAAAGATAATGTGTGGTCAATCATAAAGTTTTAGAGACACCACAATCTTATTTATTAGGAAATGGTGCGCACTATTTTTTTCCTTGACCGAATATTGCTATATTCAAAACCATTAACAAGTCAAATAAGGAAGTCATGTGATATGAGTTGTCTGACCATGTGGAAGAAAGCCCTGCCTCCTTTCCATCGTACTGCGAGACATGGGGAAAAACCTCATGATGTTACTATTTAGAAACGAAAACGTTTCATGCATGACTTGCAACCAGTCGGCGACTTAATTTCGTTATAAAACATAATAAATCATGTATCATTTTGATTGAAATTTCCCATCCCGGTCCTTGAAGTTTTAAACACTATCCTACTAAAGTGAGGTGCGTTTGACATCGGCCCTTCGATCAGTTTTTAAAGAATTGACCCTTCCGCCGATTTTGATTGACAGGACCTTTTGACCAATGAAAACGCGTTATTTTGTGTAGGCGTCGACTACGCTTGACACGTTTGTTTACATTAGACAACTTGGAAGAAAATAACTGCCGTTAAATTTGCGTATGCCATAAATAATATTGCATGAGAAGCGATCGAGACTACACTCAGTGGATCTTCTAAACGGTCACTTAATTTAGTTCAACGAATTAAAATGTAAATCATCAATCTTTATTTTCGCATGTCATACAAATGTTCCAAGAGGCTGGGAATCGGCCATCGCAAAGAAAACACCGATTTAAACACACGGTTTATCGTGTGGAACGATGGGTTCGAATCCTTCAAAGCGACACGTGAACCACGACAATGACATGGTAAGTTTTCAATTTGAAGTGAATTCAATTCGTAGTTGATACACAAGACGTAAAAACAAAAACAATGGCTAGAATGAACATTTAAGAACGCGGACGAGCCGTTGGAATGATGGATGCTGGCACTCCAATAAGACAGGTATGTTCACAATCATATCTAAATTATCATTTTTTGAAAAGATTCGTATTAAATCATCGGATTTGATATCTGTCGTTTTTTTAAATGTTATTTTAATCAAAATCTTAGGTAGCACGCCATTTCAATAGGCGGCTATCCACAATGCAGGAATTGTTAGCGAAATTCAGACGAACCGGAAGTGTTGCTGACATTCGAGGACGACCGCCAAGACGAGTGACAACTGCTCGCCAAGACAGGTACACTGTCCTGGCGCATTTACGGGATAAGTTTATACGTGCTGCAGCCACTGCGAGGCAATCAATTGGTATTCGCAACCGTCCGATCCACCCAAAGACTGTACGCAATCGTCTCAGAGCCGTAGGTTTGCGAGCCCGGCGTCCACGAAAGGTTCTAAGTCTTTCCGATAGACACAAACTGGTCCGGCTAGCGTGGGCGAGACGCCATTTAAGGTTTACCCGAGCGGACTAGGCCAATGTTTTATTCGTGGATGAAACCAGGATCAATCTCCGTGAACCCGACGGACGTGACCGCGTTTACCGCCGCCGGGGAGAGCGTAACAATGAGAATTGTCATGTTGAAGCTGATCAGTTCGGGGGAGGCTCAGTTATGTTTTGGGCAGGAATATCACTTCATACGAAAACACCCATCATTCCTATTCAAGACAACTTAAATGCAAGACGTTACATGACGTTACCATCTTCAGCCTGTACTGATACCCCATTGCCGTACCAATGGTGGAATGATAATGACACAGGATAACGCACCTTGCCGTGTGGCAAGAGCCACACAGGCTATGCTCACTGCCAACAACATCCGAATACTACCATGTCCTGAGAAAAGTCCTGACTTAAACCCTATTAAACACGTATGGGACTTGTTAAAGAGAGAAGTCCGAGTTCAGCCACAACCGGTTAATATTGCTGATCTCACAAATGATGTGGTTAGGTTATGGGGAGCAATACGCCAGCAGTATCTTCACCGATACATTGCCTCAATATTAAACTCTATGAAACGACACTTTTATTAATTATGTGACTTTTTGTTTTTAGGGTGCTTGTGTTAACCCCTTTTGTTATGAACTTTACCCTTGTTTAATTTTATTATTATTTTTTTGTTTACTTTCGGAATAAAATGCACAAAATGGATAAAAGAAAAGTGTTGATCAGCATTCTTTATATTTCTTTTAATTTGATAAAACATTAGGTAACGGGATAAGGTGAAAAGGTGTAGATAGGGGATATGTTCAAGCGACCAACTCGATGTTGTTTTATGACATTCAATGTTTGCCTTTTCCGAAAATGAAGATAATATCCTAGAGATGTCATCGGTTGAAAGAGCTGTGTTGGGGACCTTACCAACGATTAAATGTCGACAAGATTAATTCAGACCGCTATAAGTGAACCAAAGTAAATAGATTATGATTATTTCCTGATTGTTTTGTACGATGTTGATTGAAACACAAAATGAACATGTGAAACGATACTTTTATAAACACGCAGCTCAATGTTAACGGAGTGGGTGGGGTAACGTTTTCACAGCGTATAAATAATCAAATCCAGAACAAGCATTCATTTGAGTGATGACATTAACAATGAAAACAAAGATATATTTAGTCTTTTTCAACTAATCTTCGATGCATATTTGAGCTTAATCCCGAAAAAGAAAACATAACTACAACATTGCCTTGATCATCTGACAACAGTTTTGACAGTTCAATTAATGTATGTTATTGGCAAGAGCCCTATTATTTAGTCATTCCATACGTTCTTTTAGCTTTGTATCAACCAGACGTTACAAACAGCTGAGTCCCATTACAAGCTGATCAATTCATACCCAAATTAAAAGCTTTACAAAGAGGAGAAAGGCCTGAATGTCATCAACTATCTATAGGGTTAGTTGTCTTTTTAATACTATTTTCTTAAATGATATAATACTCGGAGATATGTTGCCTGGGAATAATAAATGTCAAAAATATTAACAATTATTTTCTCTAAACTGAAGACTATTTTCAATTTCTTTACTTTTCAAATTCAAATTCAAATTATTTTATTGTACTTAAGGCCACCGGCCCATATACATACATGTTGAAACAAATTAAGTACATTTAATGACAAATTTGATACGGCGCATAATAATGTGTTGTTATGGCTATTACACTTAAGTACACTTTAACTCTACTATGGTGACATCGTTCCAATAAAACGTAAACTTGCCTGATAACAGGCCGAGGTTACGTTCCATGGAACGAATGCAAAGATTTTCACCAAACTTTCTGTTATACTGTATCTTTTTACAGTTTGAAATAATAAGTTGATAACGTTGTGCCCAAAGTAGAATTCGTTCCTAATAAACGGACTCTCCATTGGCCACAACACTCTCAACAACTATGATACAGGCACGTCATAGTTGTTACGTATCAAAGAGAGAGTGTATAAAACATAATCATAAATTATACATGTTCTAAGCTTATTCATAAGTCCCACTCTATCCAACTCCTGAATCCTTTTTTCTGTAGCATAATATACATACATAGCCAAATTTCTTATAATGACTGCGTCCTTATTAGACATAAGGATATTAAATTTGTTAAAATTTGGAAATAAATAAAATGTCTTTGCAATGTACCTTTTTCGTAGGTCTATATAAAGAGGACATAATAAAACAAAATGAAATTCACATTCTATAACATTGTTGCAGAAAGGACACAATCTAAGGTTTCTTTCTATGCCTAAATGGCGCCCCTTTTCGATCATAAGATTATGACCAGACAATCTAAATGTTGAAAGGCATTTCCTAAACTTTGTAATATCTACTACTGTCAAATATGTTTCAACAGCAAAATATGGTTTGAACTTACAGTACAAGGTAAGTTTACTACTCATATTGCATATTTTAAGAGTTTGAAACCCTGTGATTTTGTTAAATAATGTGAAGTGAGCCATTGTCCAATCAATACTTCCACGGGAATGCCGGTTTATAAATAAAGGCAAGAATTCCTTCTCGCTCACCTTGCCAACGTTACATGACAGTAACCAAGTATCTTTCCTTCAAATGGTTGATTTTGTAAACAATGATCTTAATTTTAATTATCCATTGGTGGGTGTCGTATTTTTTTGGGGGGACTAACTCAAAGTGCCGTGATAGTAATATATGGTAATTATTTGATATTAACCGCTATTGTCACCAAATCGAAGATCATTTAAAATTTCTTTACTTGCTGAAATCTGGCAATTTTATTAATCCCAAAGATGATCAGACAAACGCGACTGCTCACTTCACGTTGTCTAACGAAAGCACGGGGTTTTAGCATCTTATAAGTAAAGGAATGGATAATAGTCTTTGGTTTAGTGACAAGGATAGTCAAAACCAATTTTTTGACGTTTGTAACTCCTAATAGACACTTCTCTTAGACAGTATCTTTAAAAGCTCAGTAAGTGGTTGCAGTGGAAACCCTGTTACTTGTGTTCAATCCCCACTGTTGTAGATGGGTTTGGGGAGGTTAAAACATTTAAAAGAGCGTCGCAAAATAAGATGAGCTATGCATTTCTTGGCTAAATTGCTTGAATGTTGATCAATCAAATATAAATGTTCTCAGTAGCATTTTATGCTTTCTTATGCAAATCACTAGGAAAAATTAATTTCTGTCCTTTAAATTGCTTATACCTGATTATACTGATAAAAGTTTGTCTATTTTATAGGGTGCTATGTTTGAAACTTAGTGCATTTTTCCAACGTGACAAATGTTAAGTCCTTATAGCAGAAGATTCTTTTTACATCACAGATAAAAAGCATTGTCTTCTGGAAGATGAAGGGGCCATTCAATACCCAGAGTGTATAGTGTATCTAACAGAAACCATGACTTACAGTGAGCAAACAGTGAAGGCAGTATGATGCACCACTTATTCACTACTATTGGATTGGAGAAACAGGTGCAGAGGTAAATTTAAATCGATTTAATATTTTGATTGCATGACCTGCAAATATTTGTCCTGTCAGTTATACAAATAATGTAAGTTACTTCAGCTTCAAATCGTGAGAAAAAGCAAAACTCAAAGAGACAATATAAACAATTCTTTAAAGAAACTGATCGCTCATTCTCACAAAATGGTGACAAATGCTGCAATATAAGGGAGATATACATTCACATATGTGACGTCGGCAGCAGAAATCGGTCTTGCGGCGAAAACGTCTATTCCGAGAAAACGTCGGTTAAAGTTTGCGCTTTATATTTTCGTTTTAAAATATAATTGATAATGTATTGTTTTTATTCAAACTTACGAAACTTGGTCCCTGAAGTTTGAACCATATTAAACTGAAATACAAATGCAGTCCGATCGAAAATACTCACTGTATTCCACTTTTAAAAGATTTAGCCCCAACCTTTCGAGTGTTTCCTGTTTATAAAAGTAGCGATGACCTACATATTTGTTACTCGATGTAAATTGCGCTTTCTTCGTATTAGTTTCGAGGGAGCATCGATTCATCGACAATGAAGGTAAGTGGAATGATATAGATTGGATTTGTATGGTTAACATTGCATTTACTTTCGTAACTATTGATAAATCGGTGTTAAAACGGTGATGATACTTCAGGAATAACCGGGAAGTTGTCGGAAATCTGTCACTCTCGGTTTCTATCTTTGTTTGGATGTAATTATATGAAGCTTTGTATTCGACATTCAAAACAATAACCCCAAACTATATCCAGTCTTTTATTAAAAAGAATAATTCATTATGTGATTTCGAAGAGAAAATGGGAAACTTGCACTGTAGATCGAACTCGTTGATTGTGAATATGAAAAGGACATTATGCGTGTCTAGAACTCTTTCGTCTGTATTCAGGAAAGATTCATTGCACATTAGTTTAACTATTCCTTACCACATGTGAGAATAACCTTCACATATACTATGCTACTTGTAAAATTAAGCTTTCATTATCATGACAATGTCCTGTATAGCTCTTATTCAAAAGAAAAAAGGAAAACATTGGACCACCCCACCAACCACAACCCCTTACACAAAATAAAACAGTTACAGACTCTAAGCAAATCAGATTAATGTTTCCTTCAAAGTATCTGAAAAATATAAACAAATAGTATGCTTCATGCAGCCTTATATACACATTACCTTTAGTATCATATAATAAAGGGTGGTTTTCAAATGACACTATCTCACACATTGAAACTTTAAAATGAAATGTCTTCTCCCCTGAAATGCCATCACAGATCTTTAAAATTACACAAGACTAGACTAGATGATTGATACACCTATCACCGCATTTCATAACCAATCTGTTGAACTTTAACATATTTATGTTTTAGATGTAGTAAATCGTTCAAACGGTTTATTATCTAAACAATCATCTTAATTTGCATTGTCCGTTGTTGAGTGTCAGTGTTTTGAAAAACCATCATCACAAGGATCTCATGAACATCTGAATGTGCATGTCATGATGTCTTATTTCCCTCATGTTGAATAACTTGTTTTTTTTCCAGTCACTTAACAAAACACCTTCACACATGTTTGTCTCTGATTTATAAAAAGAGAAAGCTATTAAAAATATAAACATTCAAATACTAATAAAACTATCTTTGTTGTATTTGTCTCCTTTTTGATTCCAATTCATACTCATACTATTTTCTTATAATAAATATTCCAGCAACCAATATGAATGCATTTGGCAATTGTAGTATATTTTGTAGGGTCCTACGTGGCCCAATGTAAAATTCATAACCTTGATGTCCAAAGTCTGAACCTCACAAGCGTTTTTTTCTTTGGATGTTCTTGAGACATTTGAAAGTTTTTAGTCTATTGATGATGGAAGCAAGGAGTAAAGCAAATGAAATACTGTTGACATTGCCTTTAACCCTTGTAGGTTTATCATCAATTTGAATCACGTCATCCAACTTCAGTGCCTTTAGCACTTTGCTTTTCTTGTAGTATAAGGGTATATACTCTACTTTTAAAAAAGGCCTTTTTCTAAAATAAATTACATATACTAATCGGAGATATAGATTTTGAAAAGCCACCTTTATATCTAAAATAACAAAAATCGATGATTTGTTCAAAACAGGGGAATTTCGCCTTGTCTATTTTTAGATCCAATCTTATCTTAATAATCTAGACAAGAGTCTCGTGTCGTCTGCTTTCAAAAATCCTAAATATCTTCTTAATTTTGTCACCGAAAGATTCTCAAAGTGGCAAGCAGGCTAGATTACAGGCCAGCCGCCAAGTAAATTGGTGGCTGGCCTTGATCTAACCTGTTTGCATAACCGAATGCAGAGGATAGTGTATTTAACCATCATCTTACGTTCATCCATTATACAAAGTAGCTAGGGAAAATATCAACGAGGTATGCGTTTAAAATCATGCCCCATCCCCCCTGTATCAAAAGCAGCTATTGAAACAGCCTCATCTATCTTATTGCCTATGGTATATCATGCAATGCAGTATTTGAATATTTGCAATGACTACTTATGGTACAATGACCTCAAGAAGTTTCAACTTCAAATCCCGGAAAAACTCACTAATAATTGGCGGGCGCAAGACTGTAACAGTTTATAAGTTAAAATTTGTGTTAACGTGCAGATAATAGATATCATAAAAACAGCGCAGAAATAAAATAATTTTCAAAAAATTTGTTGAAATACGTTAAATGAGGGTAAAAGTCTGCTACGTTAACATTAAAATACAAGGTTATAATAGCAACACTGACTCTAGTCTGCTGGCATTTGATAATATGATGTTTCATCGTATAGGAGAAATCTAGGTGAGTGTAAAACCAACTTTCATATGAAGAAAAAGTTCGTTTATATGTTTTCTGAAATGAAGGTCAAGGTCTTAAATGCGAATCCAATTGTAACTCTTCATTTAACATTTTTTTTCAACAGGATAAAACATTGTATTACTATCTTAATTCATACACTATAAGAATCATATAACTGACCACCTTTAACTTTTCTTATATTTCCACAACAGGAATTAATGATAACTAATCGAACTTGCTTGAACAAATACCCATATATTCTAAGGTTACAGATAACTCATGATTTATTATGGTTTAACAATGCTTCGAAAATGTAACCAATTTTCATGCCTTTGGAACGTTTGTATATTTGAGTACTGGTATATTTCCCAGGTACCATCATTAAACAAAGGCATTCTTCCCAACATGACTTTAGGCCTGTTTCCCCTTTCGTATAGTAACGTGAGTACAATCCCTTTGTTAGAAAGCCGCCATTTACAAAACTACTACTCAATTACATCTCGAAGGTTAGTGTGTTTTATATAAATATATGATAATTTACAGGAATATCTTATTGATTTTAGTCTTTCCCCATCCCTAGGATGAAGAATCTGTAGCTAAATTATATACCAAGAGCCAGTTTTGAATTGTCTTACTGGAAAGATGATGTTATGAACGTTGAATAAAAAAACGCAGATTCGGCTGGTTCCGGTATTATTCGGGTATCTACGGATTCCGCTAGGTGGCATTGTTGTATAGGTCCATATAATAATAAGGCTCCTGCACAGAAATTCGAGCAGATTGTGACTGTATGTTGAACGGGTCACGCTACCAATTAATAATTATATTGGAAGAATACATTAGCGGGCAACTTTCCTACAATACGTTAGGCTTTAGGTACTGTCCCCGGGAAGGAATGTTGTGAAGCATCGCTTCCTCGCACCTTTTACGACATAGTACCGTGCAGCTCGAGGTCTTTTCCTACGTAGGACATAGCTAAAGAGTAAATAAACAGGGAGTAATATTATTACGTCGCGCTGTGACTACAGCACTGGAGCTATAAAGCGTCTGTGGATAGCCGCAAAAGAACAGTTATAAAGTCATTGCGCTGGGAAGATAGCCCTGGAGTTGTAGCAGTCGTAGATAAGTGTAGAGGTCGGCTAACACGTCCTTGCGCTGGGGCCCGTATTACCAGTATAGATTTGTAAAACCCGATATCCCGAAAGATAAGCGATCAGGTACATAAGTACTGTCATTAGCAGGAGCCTAGCTACGACCAAAAACGTTTCACCTTCTAATACCTTTCGATAAATGAAAAATCTGGATATCAACTTATTATTTTGTCCCAAAGATTCATGGTTAAGGCCCTCTTTCTAATCGAGTGCCCCTTTTAACAAATTACAAATACGGAATTGTTATGGTGTGTTGAACTTACTATTAACAGCTGTTTTAACACATATACTTTATAGGTACTTTTTTGCCTTAAAACGTTTGCTTTCTGTCAATTTCCTTCTTTGAAAAAACCCGTCGGCGCCCTTTTTATCGATACGGAATCACCTGTAATGTGTGTGACGTAACACGTCAACATGATAGACTAATAGTTCACAGTAAAGAATGACAAAAAAGACACATTTTCACTTCATTTTTGATATTGTATCAGCGACAATTTCCCGATGTAGGAAACAAAATAAGCAATGAAATATCTGTTAAGAATTAAACAGAGTTAAATTTAACGGTGTATATAATTTGATTGATCGAACATATCAAAACCATGTTGATTTCAATGGACGCCATTTGCTCTCGCCTTGCCGCTTCAAATTTTGAACTTCAACAGTTTGCCCGATGGAAGACAATTCAATACTATCGCTACTAAGTACAGGACGTGTCATGTGTTAGAAGCGTTTAATAACTGAAATGGGCCAACAACCTTCGCCAGAGATTAATAATTTGGGATGAAACGTTGAGGTTCGTCGCCGTGGAAATTCGCTCACCAACGGTTCTCGTACGGTGTATATGGGAGAGTGGTAGAAGAAAACACATAGCTGCACAGACATGACACAGCCGAATCAGACATGCAATGCACCCAACTTATTTATTTATAAGGTGAGAAATATATCTTCAGTCGCTCTTTACAGTTACGAACCCTGGACGTTTCGCTCTAAGTTGGGTTCGACATTAGTGGTTTCGTTATTTTCATAAGTGATATCAGCCTTTGTTAACCAATTGTTGAAGTTTTGTATTATTGATCCAGACCATGCTATTGAGCGTATGGTTCGAATATATATCTTTTTGGCATCAATCTTCCTGAAACAATTGTGACGCAAGAATATGATATGGATGCTATTTATTTTCTCCTTGTTACAAATCATGTATCTTGCAAATAGAAATGTCAATAAAATCTAGATAATAAGGGTTTAAAGGGACTATAATTGAGATTTGTGCTCTGTGAGTATTTAACATTAAGATTGGATAGGAACAATCATTGTCATAAATCCAAACACCATTTTTATTTCTTTACTTCCAAGTTGCTGAAATCCAATGTTTTCATTAAAAATGTGTGAAGTGAGCTTTTGTGCCTTAAGGCGCTTCTATGGCAAAGATGGTTTATAATAAGACACAGGAAAACATACATTGTAAGCATCATGTGAATGTTTTCAAAAACCAACATGACAGTATATCAAAAGAAAACCTTTAAGTTTACCTAGCTGTTTACCAAAGGTTCAAAAGGTTTTCAATATCTGTAATCTAAATTTATCTATAGATATTTTTTTCTGTATTGTTATAAATAGGGTAAGGAAGTTGTCAATAATCTAGTGTTCTGTTACTTTAGAAATCTATGTTATCATTTTATTTGTAGAAGACAATTTATTTTAGAATAAAAACTAAATCCCAATCTGTGAGATCTATCACATCTTTAAAACAATTCTAGTAAGATGGTGTTGTTTTTATTTCTAGATAGCATTATTACACTTAACTGATCTACTTAATGAAAATTACTCAAACTAAGGGACAGAGACTGAGTTATGGCTATGTCTTATGAGTTATTTAACCCACCCCCTTACATGGGAATTTTATAATCATCCAGAATGAAACAAATAGCATGATATAGCAACTAACAACAGTCATTGCTGAACTATGATTTCTGTAATTAAGGATAATTTGTAGAAATTATTTTGACAAATGGATGAATTGCTCATTTGGGTAAGGCTATATGTATCCTTTTGTTACAGGAGTTTATCTGGTTCTCTGTAGTTGATGTTTTAAAATAAGGAATTATCGGGTAAGGAATTAAGACGCTTCATAATCTTGTCTAATGATTATTTAAGATTAGAATAATTAGTTTTATTTCTAAGTTAAATAAAAGATTTATAAAAAATAATATGAAGCTTGGAATCAACGTAAAGCCATTTGCAAAGAAAATTATCCAATGTTTGAAGCTTTTGTTAAGAAAATATCATTCCTCTTTTGTTTGGAAAATCTGTTGTATGTCAATATTGTTAAATAAGATGAATTAAATTTGATTTATTTTTCTATATTCTTTTGATTGCAGATACACTTTCATGAATGGAAACCACCTAGACAGCATTGATGAAGACAGAAGTACTTTGAATGTTGCAGCCAACTTGGACCTGAAACAGAACAAGTCATAAACAATATCCACAGTGATATTTCATTCTACAGTTAATGAACAACAACTGATTATCAAGACCATGTGTGATCACTAGTGCTTTTTATCAAGGGATATGTTCACCACATTGTGAATTGGAGAAAGAAAAGATTCCAACTACTCTCATTTATGTTGTGATAAGTGTTTTTCAGTATGTCAGTTGATGATGAAATGACATTTCTATTCAATTTTGATAAAACTTTCATGACCATTTCAAAACATTCCTACTGTTATATTGGAACTATGCATACCCCTTGCATTGTAAAACTATGTAAGAATTTAATCCAGATGTGTTGGGGACGATCTTATGTTGACAGATTTTGTCTTAACAGTTACAGCATAGGATTTATTCTCAATCAATTTTCTAGGGGAACAATGTCGTGAAAACTAAACATGAAACACAACATTAGTCTATAAGAATGAGCAACCATTGAGGGGATTTTACTAAACAAAATGCTTTTACCATTATGTTACATGTTGATAATTCCCTAGTTTAAAAGAATACTGGATAAAAAGTTTGGATTCAGAATGCTTTGTTTGAGTAAATTTCACTCATTTCAAAACAATTTCAATCAAAGTGATAATTCATTAACACATAGATCTATGAACTAAGTTGATCTGATATTTTTTATAAATAAACGTCTAACATTACGGCTCATGACGCCTTTGATCTTGTGTAAAATATGGTGCCCAATCGGGAAAATATAGTAGTTCCTGATAACCCAACACATTGAAACAGTGAAATTATCCTGTTATAATCCACTGATATTACAGGGTATTCCATCGAAAAGTATGTAATAAAATTTGACAATCTATCATTTTTTTTCAGTTTATATTCCTACTCTTGGCTCATTTCGGTTAGATGTTTAACATTTTTACTAAAATTCCCCCAAGCGTTTAATAAAACATTTGCCTAGAACCATTGACCCGTTTTAAGTCAATCAGGAGACCCCCCTTCAAGAAATTACGAAGCCTCACATCTGTGGAAGTTATAAATATGAGAGTACCATGGGTGTTGATTTTTAAGTCAATTACCTTTACATCATGAGGCCATTGCAAACATATGTCTAATGTCTTCATAATGATTTGTCTAATCCTTTGTACAAGGTATAAAAGACTGAACATACAGACATACAGCTACTGATTAACCATGTGTTAAACTATTAAAGAAATCATAGACAGAAAACAGGTAGTCAGCAGGATATTTTCCTCTAATCTTTGTCTTTATGCCCATGCCTTCCTTGTGGCCCCATATACCATAAAACGCACCATTCAATTATCCATTACATACTGTTGCATTCTGCGCAGCTTTTCATCTATTCAGCTCTCGTTTCAGTTTTCACACAGTGGAGATCGCTATTTACACTGAAATGCAAGGTACTATTTTAATCCACAATCTGCACCTTGCTAGTAGGTTTTGCATATGCGGATGTTTCGAAGGTTCATTTAAGGTGCTGTTACTTATTTCAAAGACAATATGATCACGTATTTTCATTTTTATCTTTCAATCGAGCGGAATAATATATATAAAGTCTTCCACTCGATTGAAAGATACATATTATGTAAACGTTCCTCGGATTGATTAAGCGTTATAAGAATTAAAAATAGTTTTAGCCGAATTCGATAAAATTCATATTCAATACATACTATATAGATATAATTAAATTAATTTTGCGTTATTTATGCATTGTTTCAACTTATTTTATGCATGTAATAGTTCAACTTGCAATATCACAGAGTTTACCACGATATGTGGCAAAGATGGCGTGTGCATTTTGGATCTAGTCAATATATCTGTCAGGAACGAACGATAACTCTGCCAAAGAAATTGCATGAATGAAATCGTGGTGAGAATAACGGCGTACTTAGTTGGTAAATATTTTAGAACCACACCCTTAAATTATGACATTCTGAGACAGAACACGACCTAATCATTATTTCTTATATTACAGCTGACTTCATCCAAGTTGTATAAATGACTAAGGACTTTGTTGAAATAGTTTGAATGTCCATTTGTTCCAGTCTGTCAGTGTTCATCTAACTACAGCATTAGCATGAACTGCATTGACGTTCCGAAAGCGGATGATGGGGAACATGTTTCACCAGGTAGTCTTTAAGATCATTTATTTTTATCTGCAATGGTTGTTGACTTTTCAGACGGGGTGATCACGTGACCAATGTTTACGAAAAATGCCCGAACAAGATGCCTGCGCCAAAATATATTTGCTTTTTTTAGCAGATATCCTTTGTTGTCCACTTTTTTATATACGTCATGTTCCAACCAGCATCCTTCCGGTTCTGGTGGTACATATGACATCCCATGGTTTATAACGGCGTTACGCCTAAAACTCGGTAGAGAAATCGTAGTCGATGAGTGATGTCTTTAGGTCATTTGCATCCCTCGACACAAATTTCTCTGCAGGGTCTTTGAGCGAACGACACGGCCAAAATGGAAGCAACATCCACCGGCGGTTGTGGAAAATTGATCGTCGGAACATGGCGTATATGAAATCGTGCAAAACAAACGTAATGGATCAAGTAAGCACCTTGCATGTTGTTACACTTGGATAATCATATCTTTACGAGTAACGTGGTCAGAAAACGTCATTTTGCATGGAAGTTACTTACTGTTTTATGTACTTTAGTTCATATTAAAGCCATACTTGTGCTCATTTACACTTAAATTGTGAAAGTTCTAGAATAATTGAAAATTAATTTAAAAGTACTTTAAATTTCCTTTAATAGAGGAATAGAGACTGTAACACATTCACATGATGCTTTTAAAAGAGCGAATACAATAAGGTTCGTTTCCAATTAGCGATAAAACAAGGTCAGCCGAGAAACGTTGGAAACCAAAAATAACTAAGAAATTCTCGATCTTGAAAGTTCAAGTTGTTAATATTGGATAAATGAAAATTATTTTTATGTTTTTTTGTTTTGTTTACATAATTCCATAAGGCTTATTAGCCCATTAGGTATATTGTTAACATAATTCAATGAACATAAATACGAGAATGAAATACACGAAATTAAATATTGTCAACATGACGATCTACAATGAGAAAAAAAATAAGAATCTAAATATTACAAGACTATTCAACAGATACAACATATACAAACAAACGTCTATAGATGTTCCTACAAACACATTTATATGAAATGTAGATAAAATTCGAAAAATACAAACATTGACAAACAAACGTCTTTAGATGTCCATACAAACACATCTATATAAAAATGTACAAATAGTAGATATGGTCGGTGCAAGGTTTGATATTTTGTGTATTAATACGTGCGTCTTGATAAATAAACACAAGCCTATAATTTCGATAAGAAAATACAATAATAAAAACCAAAAACATTGAAAACATCAACCATACATGATTCTATTTCTCTTTTCAAAAGCATGGAAGAAAATGAATAAACCCAAATTATTGATGACTTTAGCACTTGTTGAAGTTATTAATGTAATAAACTTGTGCATAATAGGACGATTGAAATAAGATTTATTGATATATCTATTTCTTAATTCAGCATATGTAGCACATTCTAAAACGAAATGATACTCGTCCTCTAAAATATTACATGTAACACATATTCTATTTTCACGAGGAATTTTATTTGGTTTGAGCCAACGCCCAGCCTCAATCTGTAACCTATGAGAAGACACTCGTAATCTGGTCATAGCAGTACAGTGCTTTGCACAATTAGAAATACTAAGAAATTCCTGAAATTGAAAAGTACATATCTTAGAATAAAATAGAGCTCTAGAAGAGTTATTAATATGGCCAATCCAATTCTGAATAAATTGATCGTCCAATATTTGTCTAACGATAGATAAAAATACTCTGTTATCTCCAATAGTTTGAGAGATCCATGGTTCAATAAGCCCAAGTGAACATAAAAGATTGCTTACTAGCGATGCCCAGTTAATCTTACTTTGAGAAGTTTGAAGAAGTTTATGTTTTTTACGTGACTTTTCTAACAAGGTGATTGTCACTTTCTGATCCGATCGCTCCTTGCTATTTAAGATATTACTCGAATGTAAACAATGAAGTTAAATTGGTGGGTACCAAATTTGTGAAAATAGCACTTTGAAGAAAAGATAATAAATGGCAGAGGCTTTATATTGTCATGTTCCTTTGGTCTTATGATATGCTTCAACGTATTCTTTCATAATTTATAGCTCATATTACCCAGTTTTGCAGTTTTCTGAGTGCTAGTCTGCTTTTAATATTGAAAAATGAAAACAATAAGGTTTTTCCCAAATGTGAGCACCAATCTCTCCGTCTGCATCAAGGCCGCTTTTCTCCAAAGGCATCAAAGCGTTTACTTTCAAAAACTTACTTACTGTTTAGCATTTACACTCTGTGATTGTGATGACCAACACGTTTTATCATAATTGGTTCATAGAAGTTATCTAAACAAATATTTCTGGGATTTTTTTCGATCTTTTTTTTTGTTGTATGTTGTTTCATAAAATATATACCAGCAATTGGAATGAGGAACAGAATCGGTTAAACAATTGTTTGCCTTTTTAACAGCCGTTCACGAAGCACTAGATGACCCCCAGAAGCGGTGGCTTGTAGCTGGCATATGCATTCACATCGTTATCTCTCCAACTCTTAGAGAGTTCGTGAAGCCAGTGTTCGAGGGTATCTACGAAGCACTTGTGGAAAATAAATCCATCGATGCACAGGCATACAAGCCCAAAGTGACAAACTATCCAATGAACAATGGGCACAAGCTTAACTATGAATGTATTAACAATAACAAGGCTATAGTCGGACAAGATCGCAAAACAAAATTTGATTATGCCGTTCGTAGTGCTGTCGATCTATCAAAGCTTTTCCTGCAGACAAACATGTGTTTCCATACCGGATTCGACGATTCCTGTGATTCCTCGGCGTTGTTGACGTTCCTAATAAACGTAGATGATTTCAAATCCGTAAGATCTTACGCTCAGCGGGTAAGTGACTCGACATAGACGGACGTTATTTACGTTTACATTTACGGAGACGCTTCCGCCCCTAAAACAAAGAAATGGAAATAGTTGAAACACTCTCATATTCATTCTTGTATTTTAAAGAATCATAACTTGAAGTCATTGTATGAGCATGATTTCTATTTGAACAAAACATTAAAATTAGATTAATGTTTAATCTGCATACAATATCCTTTGGAAAACAAAAATGACCTTTCTGTCTGCCTGTCTATCTACTCCGTCTGTCTGTCTACTCTGTCTGTTATTCAATCAGTCTGTTTGTTATTCAATATGTATGTCCGTCTATCTGTCTATCTGCCTGTCGGCCTGGGTCTCTCTGTTGCTTTCTCTGTCTCTGTTTCTCTCTCTTTCTCTCCCTATATATGTCTATTTTTTCTCTCTGTTCTTATGTCTATTTTTCTATATATCGCAGTGTATCACCGTTTTATATATTTACAGTTCAAAGACGAATTACGCAATGAATGGGCCCACTGTAATTTTGCAGTATGGACAGAACAAAAGCTAGCAGATTCATTTGATCTCATGCAAGACTTTATCTGTAGTTTGCGATTACCTAGTGACGATGAAACGAAAGTCCTGAATGAGTTGAGGGATTGGAAAACAAATGGTTAAGTATTTAAGTGTAGCTTCCCAGGTTTATGTCACTTAGAGTTTCTAGTGCAATAAACAAATTTCACTCGCCAAAGATATTAGATATTCTCTTCTTTTGAACAGCCAACTCATGATAAAAGTGTTCATTTTATTCTGATATCCGACTATTATTATGAATTTAGTTTATGTATTGTAGGAACCGTGTTTCAATCTTCTAATTACTACGGCCACTTTCAGTAATGTTATTTACCTACCCGACATGATAAGAAAGTAGGCTATGACTATGTCTTCTTTAATTGGGACATTTCGCCTGATTTATTTGTCAAAAGGTTGGAGAAAATAATGCCGAGTGCATTATTGAGGCGTTATCAAAGATTACGCCCGGGACCTGTCTCACAAAGAAGTGTAACTTAACGCCTAATTTGAATGTCATATCTAAATATCCCAATGCAGAGTTATCGTTCGTTTGTGACTGTATTCACTTATGATCTCCAATGAATCTAGTAAATACAAAGCGATTTGGTCAGGTTATTTCTACTTTTTTACCAGGAATTGACAGTCGTATGAGTGGTCTGAAACACACGTAAACTAACGACCGAGTCTATTCCGAGCTTATCTTTGCAACCCATTCTAAGACCGAAAATTCGTCTAATGAATAAGTCACCAAAAATAATGACTTGATTACGCTATCTATTTCGAACCAACTCTCAGAAAGGGTTAAGGCGTTTCGGTTCACCTCACCAACATTTTTTCACATAGAACTCTTTTTTGAAATACGGTTGATGCATGGCCTGGAGTTTATTAGTACGTGTACTTGCAGTCTTAAGAATTTAAACCCTTGTCGTTTAATAAAACTACTTATTTAAATAATATGGTAAAGTCCAAGTCATACAATGTAAATCTGCAATTAATGGATAGTTAAGTTTATTTTCTTGTTCATTTAAGGTCAAAGTTTCTTGTCAGGGTCTACTCTTGGACTTAAGCTAGTACAGTCACTGATGAATCATACTCAAAAACTCCAAACAAATATACAAACCCTAGCCGAACAAACAAAAGACGAATTCAAAGAAGTCTCTGCCACTTTTGAAACAATCAATGAATCTTTGCTGAAATTCGAAGAGAAGTTTAAAGAAATAGAACGTACACTATTGAGACACGAAGAGGATATAGGGAGACTTCAAGAACGTGTTTCTTCGAACGAAAATTGCTTACGAAGTTTTGACACACGAATAACGAATATTGAGAAAAACACCAGCAGCACAGCTAAACATTCTGGAAAGAAGTTATTCCAGGTTCCCCATAGAACTGAGTTTGTTGGAAGAGTGGATATTCTTAAGCAAGTAGAGGCTACACTTGGTCCAAGTGCTGAGACTAAGAAGTTAGTCTTATGCGGTCTCGGTGGGATAGGTAAAACCTCCATCGCCGTTGAATACATTTGGAATCATCACGCTGTACATTACCCCGGTGGAGTGTTTTGGATATCAGGTGAAAGCGATGAGGCTTTTGAGAACTCGATTCGATGTCTAGCAGCTGTCATTGGAACGCTAGGGCCGGATCCAATCACTACGCACACAAAGACTTTGAACTGGATTTCCCTTCGACAAGGACGATGTCTTGTGGTGATTGACAACGTTGACGAAGACATAATAAGCCTGCCTGTAATAAGGTTGGTAAAGGAGCACAATGAGGTCATTGGAAGTTACAACCATCTAGTCATCACAACACGTCGAAGTATGGTCAAAGCAAGTGATGATTTAAGCTGTGTTAAATGTATTCCTGTGGATGTGATGTCCGAGTCTGAAAGCACTGCGTTCTTCAAAAGGAAACTTGGTGACACAAATGATTCCGATGACGACATCGTTGCTTTGTGTGTGGAGTTACAGGGTCTGCCATTGGCCATTGAGCAGGCGACTTCAACCATCAAACAACTCAAATGGACAGTGTCTGGATATTTAAGGGAATTCAAGAAGCGTCGGATTGAACTTTTATCCAAGCCTTTGTCGTCAAATGTCTCTCACATAAATGATATCAACAAGCAGTCCATTCTTACTACATGGAGCCTGAATATAGAAAACATAAAAAAGAAGGCCAACATGCAAGGTTTGACAGAGGCGATAGATTTGCTATTACCGCTGGTCGCACGTCTTGCAAGAGATGACATCACAACTGATATATTCAACAGAGGGGACCCACGATTACCAAATGATCAAGTAGCCGATACTTTCGAATCAGAATATCGCAAACTAAAGGTTGTCTATCTATTTACAGAATATTCAATTTTAACCGTAAACAGTGATCAGACATTAAGAATTCATTCCCTTGTACAGGATGTAATACGAGAATGTTTCAAAGACCCCGTAAGGGATCTAAGTTATGTAGGCAAATGTGCTATTTCAATGTTAAACATGGCTAGAGACCTTGCCTTTAAGCAGGAGGATACAGTGCTGTTAGCAAAGATCGAGAAACAGTGCGCCGCCTTAAAAATGCACTTTGAAAACAGAGAAGATGTAAATCTAGACCTGAGTACGCTTGAAATCAGATGTCAAACGCTAACGTACAACATCACATCACGAGTAAGTATTTCTATTAAAGGATTTTCGAAAGGTCAACTTAAACTGTGTAAATAAAATGGAGAAGTTCAACTATTTGACATTGGACTTTAAGAGTTGCTCAGCCGTTTAGTTATATCTTTGACTTGTAAATCTTCAGGGGTCCGATACAACAATGATATACAATACGATTTTCGGTTCTAAAGTACCGTGTTGATATCTCTAGTGGATTTCACAATTGTTCTCTCCTGGGCGGTAAGAGAGAAAACGAGCTTTTAATGCTAGGAGAGGTCCGAAGTTCTCTTTAGATTAAAATGATGAAAGAAATGGAAGATTCGAAACGTCATGATCAGAAGAAAGGTTAAAGGATTGTAGACCAACAACAAGCAAATCACGTTCAGTGAGGTCGGTGGTGAAAAATCATCATGCATTCGATTTCCCTTTAGTCGTGGTTCTTTTTCTTTATTTCTTCATGACTACTATTAAGATAACTCGCTATGCGTTAAATAGTAGGAAACGGTATCGAATAAAGGGTAAGGTTATCTTTAAATAACGTCCGGATGAGTATTCGCATATTTTGGTACTTTTGGATACAAGACTAAATTGTGGTCATTTCGATAAAAAAGATAGTTACAAGCGTTTAGGGTTCGCTCCTTACACTAAGACTTTTTGGAATAAAGGTGCGTCAGCACCTTAGTCCATTGAATTTATATACAACTTTTTGAGGGACGGTACTTTATCGATACACAAACAGCGGTCTGACCCCAATTACTCATTAAACATCCGCCGTCACTGTGCGGACTAATACCTTCTTGGAACTTGGAATGTAGTCCGCATTTAATCGCTTTATTTTGCCCTATATTATTATAACTGTTGCCTCATGGGAAATCGTAAAATGTCCAGATCTTCGAAAAATAGAATACTAGTAAGTATCTGTCCACAGAAATAATAATTGTAGTAATGGTGGTAAAAGGAGCAGCTGTTTGCCTCGAAATGTTGCCAAAGAAATTTTCAAATGTATCCTTAATCATCTTGCTTTAAACCCATCTTGGTCCTTTAGTGCTATCAGCGCTTTGGTTTCCCATTCTTACGATTGTTTGTAAAAACACACTCTTAGCTGAGTGCACTTGTTTAATCTTAGAAAAAACGGGTCCCTTTTTTATCAACAAAGAAGGTCAATGGTTAAATATACTTTTATTTCGCAAGTCATAATTTCTTAAAGAGTTCCCAAATGTGCCTGAAAACCATTTATAATTCGTGTATATTCGTATGTATAAGATTTCTTTTCTACCTTAATATAGAAGCTCAGAGAACTGTCAATGGTTGGGAAGTCAGAGACAATGCAAGACAAGCATCTCGGCCAGGGAGACAGTTTTGGATATCACAGCATCCCTGGTCAAGAATTAGCTACAACAGTAAGGGATACAAATATATGTTAAGAACAATACTCGTTGTGGAGCGATATTACAAAAAAAACTGCAAAGAAGTCATACGTACCTGCTTACCAGTTGGGGAGTATATTTTTGTATGTCGTGTTCTATGGTTGGAAATTCTTTGTTTATTATATCATTTTAATCGCTGTATGTATAGGAAATATTGCATTTAATCCAATATAAAACTAGTTGTACACTTGACGCTTTCTCTGAAGACAAATTTATGTCATCTGTATTTAATAGTAAAACTTACTTCAACTTTCCTATCATAGTCGTCACAGTTGTCGATTCTGCCTTTGCGTAAATTATTCAAAAAGTAGTTCTTTGCGACCAACGCACTTTATTAATATATATATATATATCTACGAATAGATATAGCGATATAACTAATATCCCACAATGGGAGAAGAGAAGAATGTTACACAGCTAAATTTCTTCTTTTGACCTTGATTAAGAATGTTGTTATGCAGATACGTTAACCGTTGTGATTGTAAGGAGTCTGTAACTAATAGTTCTTAAACATAAACTTTATATTTTGTTATCAATTTACAGGAACGAATAGCAAAAACAAAACAAAAACAATCCGTTCGGAAAAGCCATTTGTTCAGACACCCTTCTGAAAAAGACGCTATCAAATTGAGATGAAGGGAATTCAAATTACCAACCCAATTAATATGAGAGGCCTTCAATATGCGGTCATAAAAGATCAAAACAATGCCGATTTGTAAAGACTCGATAAGGATTTCATGCAATTCTTTAGAAAATTAACACATTTCTCAAAATACTATCCATTTAAAATGACAGCGAGCATACGGCACGCGACCCGTAAATGATGATTATGACACGGAGCTGTTGTTCAAAGTTGAATGGCGAATGAAAATAAAGCCTTCGAATAAAGGACGTTATAAAGACGTCTACATGAAGTATTATGTCAATTCTGGTGCTTCCGATCGCAGGTCAGACATCAATGTAGATTCAGAGCAGGCATTTGATCGGTCTTTTGAGCATGAAGATGATGAAATACTGATAAATCTTACCAATTCGCAAACAAGCAAATTAGATTAATCCCCCGACTTTGACTACAACGAATTTTTGGTAGATTCATCACCCATGGACACATATTTTACGGAAATATAAGCATGATTCGTTGCCATAATGAATTGATTTATACAGTTTTACATATATTAGAGGACCAGGTTTGACTACTTTATGAAGCAATATTGCGTTGAAAAATATTCTTTTGATTTGGAAACGGTTTTAATGGAAATAGAAGTAAAACGATTCAGTTTTGTTGAGAAATATACAAAGACAAAGCATGTTTCTCCGTCATGAATGGCATTTTTCTCCAACAAAATTCCCTGCAATTCATGACAAAACAGAAAAACAAATTAGGGATCTCTCAGGGGGACCACATACGTCATTTATTACTTTTGATTTTGTATAATTCACACCGCAATATACCGTTTCATTGTTTGTCTAATTTTCTTCACCTTAATCTTAATATGTATGTATCACTAAAAAAGAGAAATTAACATCAATTCAAAGGAAATTTTGTTCTCGTCGTCCTTTATTCTCTGTGAAAATCTATTGGATTAACGAAAATTGCATTAATCTTGGTTTAATTAACAGTACCCCAATCAGTGACAATTATCGGAGATAAGCCTGTGCAAATAGGTACCTAGGGTGACTGATTATGTATGCGTTAATGGTCTCCGATAATTGGATGGTTTATACCTATGGTGTCATTGAAAAGCCTTATGTCTATATCTTAAAGGGTCAAAGAGGTTATTGCCAATGCATTCTCTTCTTTTGACGATAAATGTTGTTATGTAGATACGTTAACCGTTTTAGCTGCACAGGGAGTGTAACTAACAATACCCCAAACAAAAACCTAATATTCTATTATCTTTCTACAGGATTCAAAATCAAGAAGAAATTATTTCAAGTTGGAAAGCTTTGGAGAAGTAGACAATTCAACAGTTAGTTATTTTGCCTTAAGATTTCCAAACTTTAAACGAAGTATCATTGAATTCATACACCGACCTCCCCAAATGACAGAAAAAAAGGTAATACATAAATGCACACCTTTGCTCAAGGACGTTTTACTGATTTATTCAGAGAAGAATGTTACACAGCTAAATTTCTTCTTTTGACCTTCATTATGTTGTTATGCAGATACGTTAACCGTTGTGATTGTAAGGAGACTGTAACTAATAGTACTTAAACATAAACTTTATATTTTGTTATCAATTCACAGGTACGAGGAGCAGCAGGATACCAACCCAACCGGGAAGTCAGCTATCGCCTTTTCAGAGTAAGTTGTTTTCTCGTAATATTCACTTACCTTACTTTAAAGAAGTACCATTCAATTAGTATACCCAAAAAATGATTCAGAAAAAAGTTAATTCATAAATGCGCAATTTTACTAAAGGGTTTTTACTGATTGATTTAGACAAGAATGTTTCACAGCAAAATTATTTCCTTATGTCATTTATTTATCATTATTTCATTTTGTCTTTGATTGTAGAAATTGCGAACATTCTTATGTGATAAGATAGGTGTAGTTTGGTTCATTTGTTGAAATATGTTGCTATCAATTTCTCTGACGATCAAATTAAAATAAGGTAATTGTCTTTTTATTGATTTATCGAGAGAAGAGTGCTGCACAGCTTAAATTATTATCTTTTATAATTGATTTTTTTATTTTTCATCATCTATGTGGATATTTATGATCAAATTGATGAATAAGTGAAACAAAACATGAAAAATGAAACGAGTTACAAGGGAAGCTCGTTCTTAGTGATTATATGTTATTCCAGTAAGTGGTTTATAGTCAGTTTTAAACCTATCCTTTTTACATCGATTGTCAAACAAATTCTTAGATTATCCACTCTCGATATTGGTTCCTGGATCATAACCAGTTCTCTTGTGGAATAATGAAATTGCAAGGCGGCACCCGCTTCTCAAGGGTTTCGAACTGACGACTCTCGTGTTCGGAGGCCGACGCTGTTTCTCTGGACCACTATCTTCAGTGGAGAAATGGTTTATACATGAATATATAAGATATGACCACTTGTATCAATGTAAGAACAATATTGTAGATCAGAGAAATTGTTAACGATAAGTATTCACCAACCCAATTTGAACACATCTGGTGTATCCAATCACAACACCTCTGAAATAAAATGGATGCCGCCATATTGTTTCCCGCGAGAATGACGTCGCTTTATTTCGTTTTCAAAAATAGATCTTAAAGGTCATATATTCAGGTTGGGTTTATCCATAAAATTTAAAATATGACGTAAAAGAATCACATTGAAATTATTTGCAACATTTTAGCATAACACATTACGTCATAAATCATCGTCATAGCACATGGAATAATGAAAGTTCGTATGACTTACTTCCCTTTGCTGTGACGTCATTCTTGAACCACTGAATGCCGCCATGTAAAGGGTGTGAAGAGCGATCGCTGGTTAGGATTTGTGTTTTTCTCAAATAAACGATCCTAAAGTCATTGTTTGGATTGACAGCGCATTTTCTTTATTGAATATGATTCATTTTATAAGAATATCAATTTGAAAAGAAAAAATGAATTAGTGACCCTAACCCGTAAATGTGCAAGGATTTGGCATTGCGTAAACCTGTTCGTATGAGTGGAACGGCTTCAAATTGGGACGATTTTCCTTGAAATATGATCCTTAAGTCTTTGTTTGGATTAACAGTGCATTTTCCATATTGAATATGTTTCAAATTATAAGAATATCCATTTGAAAAAAATAAATTATACTTAACGCAAGAATTAACAAGGATTTGCCAATGTTTCATATGAAAGGAACGGCTTGAAATTGGGACTATTTTCCTTGAAATAGCGCTCCTTAAAGCAATGTTTGGATTGACAGTGCATTTTCGTTATTGAAAATGTTTCATATTATAAGATCATCCTTTTGGAAAAATAAGTAAGTGACATAACGTGAATTTGCATGGATTTGTAAATATGTTCATATGAAAGAATCTGCTAGAAATTTGGACGATATTTGTGAAAACAGCTATTTTTATAAATATTTGTTGAAAAAAAAAACATGTATTCTTTTTGGTCAATAATCGTGTATTAGCATTAAGGATTAAATTGAACAGTAAACAAAGACATAGATCTGAATAAACGAATTGCCTTTGAACCGTACATCGTATAACTATAAACTATCAAATTCACCCTGCATTGTCTTATCAATATATGAAATGAAACAGAGGAAGATTATAAATTGCGAACAAACAAACCGTATTATGACTCAACTTACTTGTGATACGAAGGTTATCCTTTAACTAACATTTTCACCACACATCAACTTACTTGTGATACGAAGGTTATCCTTTAACTCACATATTCACCACACATCGAAATTAAAAAGTATTGTTCCTCATAAAGTATTTTCAAAACTAAGCACCAGGACCTTCAGAAAGTATTTGTTAAAATCATCCGGCAACTTTCCAGTTACTCCAACCCAAGTAAGAGGTTTGTGATTTCGAAATTGATTCCAATGTCGTCCCACTTTGATCAACTGTCTTGTCTTAAAAATTGTTCTTCATTTTCACTTAACATTTATGTTCGTTTTCTCTCGTGTAAGGAGCCTTGACATATTTAATTTTCGGACAGGGTTAATAATAATCAGCTAAAACAAAAAAATCGTCATAGCTTATTTTACTTACAACCTTGAATAAACATATTTGAATTCATTTTTTTGTGATTTCGCAATTCAAATGTCATTTTGACAAAATTTGATTTCGATTTTGATGTTAAAACGTTTTTATTGAAAACATAGAGTTAATACCGTTTTGGTGAATACTGATAATCATATACCTATAGAAGTGTCAAACACCAATAGAAAAGACAACTTATTCACTTCTTTGAATATCATAAAGAAAAAGTATCAGACGTAAGTCACATTGAGAGATAAATATGTACATACACATTATCAATCCAAACACCCTGTGAAAGTTTTGTCTTGATTGGTTAAATCTTAACAATGACTATTTTAGCAAGATTTAATTGCCGCGCACTGAAAGAGTGAGATTTGCCGCTCATCATTTCATGTCTGGAATAACAGAAAGTGTCTCACCTAATTATCAACAACATAGATAATTAAGAAATTAACGCCAGAGACAGATTGAACATATATCACAGCTATCCAAAACAGAATGAAGAAGGACACACAGGGTTGTCTTTGACAATTTTTAAGGACCTCGGATGGCCAATTGTTAATTTCAGAGGCTATCTATCGGCTAAACAATAAAGGACTTGAGACTTGAAACATACTGAGCAAATGTAGCAGATTGGTGTTAATTTGCATCACGACCCTTAATCCTTGTACGGTCCGATGTTTGTTTATTGACCCTTTGTATGTGATTAAAGAGGTAATCCGACAATTAAATTGTATACAAAGAGATTATGTTCAGATGTGTTTATTATATATTTAATGATCTTATTACTTAATTATCAATATAAAGTTGTAATAATCATGTTTGAACACTAGCATTTCAGTGTGACATACGTCATTTAAACCAATGGCAAAAAATGAGGTGTGTGATTTAAATAATTCCGAAAAGCAGACGCTTAAGGTAAAATCGAACCCATTCATGAAAAATTACCATTTGCGTTGCTAAGTTCAGATACAGTTTGCTGGTATCAAATATTCATTATTTTGAATTTTCAAAGACAACGGCAGATAAAAGAAACTTGGTTGTTTTAATCGGTGTGTTATAGCTTATTTCATAGCAATCAACGTACAGTTTTCATTTTGTCTCATTCATGTACAATGGCAAACGCTTCTACGATTATGTTAAAACATAAAACAAGTTTTGCAAATAAAAATAACTAGATGCATTTAAGCGTGTAAAAACCAAAAACATCGCAATACAATAAATTGTGATGTGGGATGAAATCATCATATTCTTGCAACCCTTTTAATTCTATGGCGATATAATCGCAAAGCAGCCTAGTTAAGTATTCGTAACTAAGTATGTAGCATGATTAATCTGTTCTAATAAAAACTAGCTTGGCGACTGAGAGAGCCATTCTAGGAAATGATCTTTCAAAAAAGGTGTAATCAACGCGATTTATCCTTTTCATGAATTTATCGACATTTTACACAGTGCAAATTCTATATAAAGATCTAGCATGATTACACGAGGTTCAAACACCCCAGACTTAACGTCAGGAATTGTTTTAATCACGAACATCAGTTCACCATAACGCCAATTTTGAAAAATATTTTCCTTTACCCGAAATCATGTGGGAAACAGCGTAACAAAAGGACTTCAGGCTTCAATTATCAGTAGCAACTTGGTACATTGGGTAATAAAACAACGACTTTTGATAGATATTTGGAGTCGCTCCGAAATACAGTGTACACAGTCGCGCGCCACTCCAGTGTCTTAACAAACGGTTGTGTGCCTTATCGCTTGATTGGTGTTTGGAAGTTAGATTAGCTTAGTCTGGTTTGCATCGACAGTCTTGAAACCAATACATCAAGGTAAAGTGAATGTTGTCGGTGTGTTTCAAATAAGGGAACTAGAACAGTTACTCAATTAGTAGAATAAATTTGAATCGTCTTCACCTGTATAAAATACTTTGAACTGCGTCCGATCATTTAAAGATCAATAAAATCAATTCTCAGGAAAAGCCTAACAATACGTAAGCTTGTCATCTTCGAAGTGAAAGTAACACAGCCTACTGTTCTTGTTTGGTAAATATATCTTTGTTTATTTGTAAAGTAAACACGGTCATGTTTACTAACTGAAACTTTTGCAGCTTTTATATTCGTCGGAAAACGGGAGAAACTCGCATCACTGCGACCAAAAGCAGAATAACACCAGAAGACATGTCAAGATACAATATTCAATATTCAATTAACGTTTCCAAAAACACAATTCAACACTTCAAATGTCCGAAATTTGTGGGAAAACACCGTCGTTACTGAGAACTACATACTTCTTATTGATAGTTCCTATGACTTTGATTCACAAATGACGTCACAACAAGGGAGCTAAGTCATTCACAAAAATCGATAAAGGTGAATAAAAGTAGTCGAAAACAACATTTTTCGCTTCTGTATGAGAAAAAAATCATTACCTCCGTCATAATGAAACCATAACCTAATTCAAAAACCTTAAAGAAAGAAAAAATCGTTCATCGGGAAATATGACCTTTAAATGGGAAGTCTAAAAAGTCGTTTGATTTGATTAGTGACACAACTTTATTTGTCACAACTTATCATTTCGCCATTGCTTATGAGTTACCGATAGAAATAATTTAAAAGGATGTCCAACACGAGTCACGAATATCAATTCTGGCTGCCAGACTTTACGAAGTTCAGTTTTTGCATATATAGATCAAACAATATATACCGTAAGACATATTACAAGAAGAGGTCTTGTCATTTATTATTTCAAATAAACCTCAATAAGCAATTAACATTAAACAAAAACTGTTATATAAAGCAAACTGGGATCACATACCAACGATTGAAATGACATAAATATTGAAAGGATTGGTGCATAAAAAGGTCCTATTTTCTTTCTGGTATTTCATTGTAACATAGATACTATGGGCGATATGACTGCGTGTTTCAACAGCGAGGCATACCCGAAGTAAATTGAAAACAATCACTCATCAAGAAGGTTTACCACTTCTTTGCTGAGTTGTTATTTGAATTTTCTTTGTTTTTTGTCTTTATTTCATTGGCGTATGAATATAATTACACTAATATCATTCGAAGAACTGGTCATCTATATGATATATATAAGATGATGTCTAGCATGCTCCAACCAAATATAGCATTAGTTTCGACAAATGATGGAGCTATTTCTTATTTTACCTCATTGTGTTTTGAAATATGTTCAGGTCTAGATGATACATTTATGGTTGTAGCTTTGTTTCTGGAATGGCTGTTTATTACGTCTATTCCCTCAAACAGGAATTAACAGCAAAATTGACAATTGACGTTTACGTTTGTTTTAATGATTTCCGTTATTTGAGAAATAGCAATTGTTCTTATGATTTTATAAAGGTGTGTTTTGGAAGAAATATATTTACAATGGGAGTTGCCAATTGCGGCAAACACGTTTTTATTTGAGGTATAATGTTAATATGTGGAAAAGTTTTAATCACAATTTATCGCATGTATATGTATCAATAAGTTTTTATTTGTAGGTAGCATCATTTGGTGTCCGCTCGATAATAGGAATAGGATCATTCTTTAATGTAAGTGGGATTTTCTACAACGTTTAAAGGTTGTTTTTTCGTTTGTTTTTTTTAACATTTAGAACCTTCACTCTGAAACACAAAAAAAGTGTTGTAAATTGTATAAGCAAAATGCAAAGTAAAAGATAAAACTGTATTGTAAAAATAACTATTCATTCATTTGCAATGTACAGTTCAAAAGCGAAATATTGAAAACTCGACCCATTTCCTTTAAGTTTCAATTGTCTTTTGAAGTAAACGATATTTGAAAATTTAGTTATACTTTTCTAACTTGTTCGTTTTCAGCGAGGTGTCTTTATGCCCAAATATGAACTAAATTTCAATAATTGTTAATTCAGGTAATCATATATACTTTTTGCCATTTAGATCTTTTTCTGATTTTAGTATCGCCTACGAAAACAAATGAAAGTGTTTTAAACCCAACAGTTCACCACCTTGCTTGCAGGGCACAAAGCGATCATTCGTGAATATTTATACTATACCTACGTACATATGCCCAATTTTAGAATGCTTTATAATAATGAATCGCATGCACTGTATTCCCTGACCTCGATTGACGTAGGTTATTGTAAACATAGATGACCTGTGTTCGAAAAAAATCGGTGAATACCCGGAAGCGTCTACGCCCATTTAGATATCCAACACATGTCACATCGAAGAGAACAACGTAAGCATAGGAGCTGAATGAAATAAATTGTTAACAAAAGTGATATCAATAATGATAAACATATAAATGAAACAATGTATTAACACATAAATGTGTTATTCATTTATTTGTTTGATTAACTCTTTTTTGCAAAAACGAGTTTTTTCTTCTGATACTAGTAGTATTGTCGAGCAAGCTTAACGTTTCACCTCATGAAAGTTTTTTTTTTTTTTTTTCTTTCGCCACTATGTTTTCAAAGTCTTACTAGTCTAACTTGTATTAAGCAACCACCCTTTTAAGCAGTCAACCTGCCTTAAATAAACACTACAGAAAGTCCCAATGTTAGATTAATAGTGTGCATCAATTTGTGTTAAACCAACCTGTCTTAAACAGCCAATAAACTCTATCCCATATGCTGGCTTCTTAACACAAGTTTGACTGTACTTTATTTTATTATAGATGATTGATCTCATCAACAACACGTAGTTATTTTTTCATAACTATCACCATTCTATAATAGTTTTTCATTTGTTCTGATATTTATACCAAAGTCAAATTTAAAGTTATTTTCCATCGTTGGGAATCCAATAAATGATATTGAAATATGACTTATATAGTGCAAGTTAACATAGCGGTGGATAATGATACAAACACCCTTTTTATAAAATACGCCACCACCATATGCAAACAGTCCATTATAATATCAAAATTATCTTCACCCTTATATTGCTGGAACCGACTTCATGCTTATGCAAACAGGTTAGATCCAGGCGAGCCGCCAAGTAAATTGGCGGCTGGCCTGTGATCTAACCTGCTTGCTACTCTGAGTATCTTACCTCATCAAAATTAAGCAGATATTTAAGGCTTTTGAAAGCAGACGACACAAAAAGTATATTTTAAGAAAATTACAACAAAACCTTTTGTTGTGAAGGGTTTAACACCGTGTCAACATTATTTTTATCATATGACTGCTTTCCTTGGTAATAGGGGGTGCTCTGAAAAGGGCAGCCAAAAGACAATTTCACCCAATGATAGTCAGAGGCGCCAGTGTTCCTACGTTCAATACATATTTGTGAATTTGTAACGACGATATAGACTCATAAAAGGAGACTAATGCTAAGTCAAATTACATTAGTTGGTAAACTTTTGGTCAGATTAAAAAAGTTAACACCAACAGGACCCATCAGCACAACTTAAACGTGAAAGCCAACGAGAAATTATCCAGATTAACCAGTTTAAGAGTTAAAATAGCCTGATTCTTTACCTCAATCTGAACACATCGGGTTTATCCAATGCTGTTTTGCTATGTTGCTATATCAACCCTACATAAACTACGCAGATATTCATATTGCAGCTTCGCCGTCATGAATTCAAAATAGCGCAGTACCTGGAAATTGAAATCAATACATTTATCACAGTTTGTTTGAATAGAAAAGGAAATATATAAAAGAGATAAAGACGAAGCAACGGCATTGTGATGCATGGATAACCCTTTCCGCTTAATATCACAATAAGTCAATTTCATTTCAGACACCTAATGTGAGACGCCAGAATATCATCGTAAGTGTGTTGTTTTTCCTCTTGCCCCTATTTACCCGTATCCAACTATTACAATAAAGACGGTTTTGTGAAACAAACACAGATCACAAGTTCCTCTCCAAAATGCTTGTTAAAAAAGCATCAAATTTTGGCAATTCATATATTTTGATTGACAATACATCAAATAGGTCAAATACGATTTGTCTTAAAATATATACGCTCTATATTGTTTCTACTAAAGCAAAATAAATTGGTCAGGTGAAGCTAAAAGAAATATGTTTTCTTCAAATTATCTTTTTTTTTCACAAAGAAGTGTTCGATTTTAGGAATATGTAAAAGCTATTTAAATGAACAGCTCACTACTGAGCAATAGTTCGGTCGTAGGTTGGGGAAGTGGGGTTCAAAATATCCGGTTGTCGAGATGCTACGCCTGTCATATTTAATTTGAATAAAATGTTACATCGAACATATATAGCTAGAAAGATTGTTCTCTATTGTGTAACTAACCATGTAAATGGACCTCTCAAAGACACAAACACATCCGATCAGTGACAAAACACTGTCGTACACTGAGCGGTTGTGTTGTCTATATATATATATACAAGCATGTTCTCTACAACAATGCATTAGGTTCCCTAATTTGCATAAACGTTCAACGAACGTTACATATCTCCCACCTCCGAGAAGACTCGTCCTGAGTCTTGGTCCTTGGGAAATATGTGGGAAAGGCAACTCCGATAGAAGGAGAATTCCTCATCCATCCGCTACCACCAATGTGGCGAACCGAGCAAATGAACCTCTCAAAGACACAAACACATCCGATCAGTGAAGAACACTGTAGTACACTGAGCGGATGTGGTGTCTATGTATACCAGCATGTTATCTACAACAATGTATTTGGCTCCCTAATTTGCGTAAACATTCAAAGAACGTTACATAACTCCCACCTTCGAGAAGACTCATCCTGAGTCTTGGCCCATGGGAAATACGTGGAAAAGGCAACTCCAATAGAAGGAGAAGTCTTCATCCAATGTAACAAACCGAGCAAATGAACCTTTCAAAGTCACAAACACATTCGATCAGTGACAAAATACTGTCGTACACTGAGCGGTTATGTTGTCTATATATATACCAGCATGTTCTCTCAAACGATGCATTAAGTTCCCTTCTTTGCATAATATGTTCATGCTCATTTAGATATAACCTTTATAAAACAATTTAACTTGAGCAGCAAGTTACTGATTCGACAGTATTCATATACTAAATTACATAACAAAATAACATAACTCGCTTAAGTTGGTGTATGCATGTTTCTGAACAAAATGAACTCATTTTTATTTGGTATGCCCATTTTATATACATTTGAGAAAATAAAGATTCCCCTATACTGATTGTGGATGTTGTATATATAACAGTCTACAAAATAATTACAGCAGCTCAGTTTCTTTGCTTGATTAATCGAATTTGTAACTTGCCTTTTCAGGGATATGCTTCATTCTTAGGAATCAATGCAGTGGCGGGTAAGTACATCAGCTACAAAGAACTGCGTGCCCCAGTAGTTATGGTGTGTGACTTGTGACATGGGGGTCCCGGGCCCGAACCAACTGGCGGCACTGGTATTGTTTGTTAGAGTATTATGAGACGAGACTCGAAGGGCCCTGCTTAGTATTGGTGAATTTCAGGAAAGGTGTAACATAACTGAAATACTGTTGACATAGCGTTAAACCTCATATAAACATAGAATCTGTTCAAAACGAAACACGTGTGATCTATTCGCGACTACCTTTGCCATAAATGATTCCCTAGAAACTGGAACAAAACTGATTTATTGTATTCGTTTAAAGGCTATTCCATACACAAAGCAAAACCCTTACAGTGGTGAATGCAAGGGACTTAAGTGTTTTTGAGATGAGGCAATGGGATTATCAAATTCATTACACAGCTTAATCAAGACCAAAAAATATATATGCAAAAGTTCGTGAAAGGGGAATAAATCAGTCTGAAAGTGAAAAGTTCTCTGCTTATATAGTCCGAATGATCCAAACGTAGATATTTCGCAGTTACATCTTGGATCACCCGAGTTACATCTTATATGGAATAAGTGCCTTTGAGGTTCGGTCCAAATCAGTAAATTATGTTCTTGCCAGGGTTTAAAAGGGGGTCTGACATGTTAGAATAAAAATATTGAATTATTTTTGTCAAAACTCGGAGAACAGTTGTTTATAGTCTATTGAGGGAAGGTTTAATGATCTTTATGTTAACCCTTACAGTGCTGGAACCGACTTCATGCTTATGCAAACAGATTGGATCCAGAGCAGCCGCCAAGTTAATTGGCGGCTGGCATGTAATCTAACCTGTTTGCCACTCTGGTTATCTTTCCTCAACAGAACTAAGCAGATAGTTTAAGGCCTAGTTAAGTCCTTTTTCAATTGATCCCCCCCCAACCATTAACCAGACGCCCACCCTTTGTGATGACCAGCTGTGATAATAAATGACGATTAAATCATACCATGTATAGCACTGTGTCAAACTGTAAGGTTTCTTGTAAACAAAACTTTTTTATGGAGGACAGTTAAGCAGAAGAATTGATTTATATTTTAAATCAGTCTTTTAATACATATCTCTTACGTTGGAATAGTTTTTTAATAGGGGATTATCTTTTTTTCTTTTCAAATTTGTGCCTTACATAAAAATTGATTCATGTAATTATGACTTGCAGCAGGGTTATAGTTATTCTGTAGGATATCATCATCATCATCATCATCATCATCATCATCATCATCATCATCATCATCATCATCATCATCATCATCATCATCATCATCATCATCATCATCATCATCATCATCATCATCATCATCATCATCATCATCATCATCATCATCATCATCATCATCATCATCATCATCATCATCATCATCATCATCATCATCATCATCATCATCATCATCATCATCATCATCATCATCATCATCATCATCATCGTCATCGTCATCGTCATCGTCATCGTCGTCGTCGTCGTGTCGTCGTCGCCGTCGCCGTCACCGTCACCGTCACCGTCATCGTCATCGTCGTCGTGTCGTCGTCGTCGTCGCCGTCGCCGTCACCATCACCATCACCATCATCATCAACATCATCATCATCATCATCATCATCATCATCATCATTAGTATTATAATTATAACAATTGCAAATCTATTTAATAACTAACCCATTATTTTCTTCACATTTCTTAATAGTTAATTAAGAAGAATATATATATCTTGTAAATCATTGTTTTAATAAAGAAAACAAGAATTTAACCCTTATTTCTAATCAAATCTCCACATTATGAAAACCGAAGCAGAATGATATTTTTTCTATATAATACTTCAAATATATTTTTGGAAGTTTGAATGTTTTTTTAAAAGGGGATTTTCTTTTTTAATTTGCACCTTATATATAGAATAATTTATGTAAAAATGATTTGCAGCAGGGAATGTTATAGTTCCTCTGTAGTAAATCATCATTATTATAGTATATCATCATTATCATCATCATCACTCATTTTATAATTATAAAAAGTGTTAATTCATTGAATAACTAACTCACTATTTTGTTTACAATCCTTTTTTTTTCAAGAAAAATCTTCTAATCATGTTAAACATTGTTTTAGGTAAAGAAATCTTTAATCAGACACTTATTTCTTATTAATATTCTACATTATGAGAAACTGAAGGGTTGGGATATTACGTAATCTGACCTTTAAATTCCACATTCCTTATCAAGTAATATACAGGAAATTTGTATCATGCTGTGGAACTGTAATGTTGCCCTGTAGGGTTCCCAGTGAGAGATAAGATACCAGACATTCCAAAGACTTGTTTTGGAAAGCAGACGACTCGAACATATAACTTTTAGAAAATTACCCAGCATTTCAAGGGTTTAGGTCACAGTCCCAAATGTGATAACAACATATACGCGAGAAAAAACATAAAAGCCAAAAGCTCATTCAGACTTAAAGAATAAAGATTCAAGAATAATTTAAAATCAATCTAAAAGTACTTTAAATTCCCTTTTACAGAGGAATTGAGACTGTAACACGTTCACAGGATGCTTTTAAAAGAGTGAATAATATATGGTTTGTTTACAATTAGTGATGAAACAAAGTCTGCCGAGAAACGTTGGGAACCAATAAAACCCAAGATATTCTCCATTTTGAATGTTCACGTTGTTAATATTGGATAAATGACCATTTGATCGCCATTCATTAACCCGAGCGCTCCTTGCTTTTTTTTAGATGTAACTCGAATGTAAACAATGAATTTAAATTGGTTGGCACAAAATCTGTTAAAATAGCACTTTGAAAAAAAGATAATAAATAGTGCAGGCGTTATATTGCCATGATCATGTGGTTTTTCGCTATGTTTCGACATATTCCATCATAATCTATAACTCATATTACAAAGTTTTGTAGTTTTCTTGAGTGCTAGTATGCTTTTAATTACCGTCAGTGTGTTTGCATCGTCGTTGTTACCAACTGTAATAATATTCCATCAGCGTTTAGGTTTTCCAAATAAGTATTACAAGAGGGAAACCCCTCCGGTATAACTAAAGCATTGCTTTGTCCCAATCATGCAAATTAGCTATGTTACGTGACACTCACGTGGCATCACACCGGACTATTTTACAAACAAACATGACCAACAAAGACTGCCAGAAGAAAACACTAATGCCCAGTTTAAGTCCCCGACTAATACGAAATTACACTATATTTCATTATCATTCAGTTAAGTGTATGTTTAAGAACACTGAGCTTATATGCTAATGTTCTGTTGAGCTTTATTCTGTTCTTATTAAATAACCAAATACAAACTATTTTACTTCCGATGTCTATTCTCCAGTTATCCCCATACAACAGTGTAGCTGCTATGTAAGTTAAAAATAAAAAATTGTAAATGTCCAAGTTTCCCGCATCTGTGAGCAAGTTTAAGACAAAAATGTCCCTGACCTTCAGCGTTTAATCAGTTAAGAAAGAAAATAAAAATGTATTTTGTTAATTTTTGTTTTTTCTTGTTTTTCAGTTATGGTGTACAACATTCTGTTCCGAAAGTAAACTGTTTAGGAACACTTTTGGATAAAAAAGAAAGAACAGCACATTGACAACAACAGGAAAGACATCGACATCATTTCTAGCCATTAGTTCATCTGTATGGTAATTTGATACTTGTTAACATTTCAACAAGAGGGACTTTTGATTTGATGTCTCTTTGTTCATGGCTTTAGGATAAGAAACTAAAAAGCATTGTGCCGAAAATACGTTTTCTATTTGTATTTGTTATCTATTTATTCGAAATTCTAAGGTTAGCCTTTCATCAAACAAAAGATACGTATTTTTCAGCCTTTCATCACACAAAAGTTTCGTATTTTTTAGTCCACCAATACTCAAAAGTTCCGTTTTTTTCAGCCACCGAAGTAACGAATTGTTCAGCCAATCATTTCACATAAGTAATAAATTTTCAGCCAGTTATCACACAAAGGTTCCGTAATTTTCAGAATGGCATCACAAAAAAGTTACGTATGTTTTAGTCCACCATCACAAAAAGTTGATTTTTTTTCAGTCCACCATCACACAAAAATCATGTATTTTTCAGTCCATTACCACATAATTTCTGACTAGTTATTGCCTCCACCAATGAGCATCTCGCTATAGCATCTGAAAAGTCGATTTTGTGTTTCAAACAAAACGTATGTGTGTTAAGGCATGGAAAGCCGTCATAGGCAAATCGTAATTTGAATTGTTTATGGTGTATTCAACTTCATCACATCAAATGTTTACTGATTCACTGTTAAGAAACACGCAACAACATTTCAAAGATGTCGAACATGGCGACAACACATTTATTCATCAACCTTTTTATTAGGTCTGATGAAGTTTTCACTATATTACATGTATATCATGGTCATAACTTATTCGATCATGTCCCATTTTAATACTTATGATGGGCTTTTAACTATATTTCAGGTTTAACATTGTCAACACTCATTTATTCATGAACCTTCGAATAAGTCTGATGGAGTTTTAACTGTATACTTGTATAACATGGCCAAAACTCATTTATTCATGAAGCTTCGAATAACTTTTATGGAGTTTTAACTGTATTCTTGTATAACATGATCACAACTCATTTATTCATGAACCATTTAATAAGTCTGATGGACTTTTAACTATATTCTTGTATAACATGGCCAAAACTCATTTATTCATCAACCTTCGAATAAGTCTGATGGAGTTTTAACTGTATTCTAGTATAACATGATCACAACTCATTTATTCATGAACCCTTTTGATAAGTCTGATGAAGTTGTAATTACAGTTCAGGTATAACATGGTTATAACCCATTCCTTCATGACCAATTCTAATAATTATGATGAAGTTTTAACTATATTACTTGTATAACGTGGTCAAAAATCATTTACTCATGACCCCTTTTAATACTTCTGATGGAGTTTTAACTATATTTCAGGTATAACATGGCCACAACTCATTTATTCATGAACCTTCTAACAAGTCTGATGGAGTTTTAACTGTATTCTTGTATAGCATGGCCACGACTCATTTACTCATGAACACTTTTGATAATTATGATGGAGTTTTAACTACACTTAAGCTAAAACATGGCAATTACTCATTCATGCATGACCATTTTCAATAATTCTGATGAAGTTTTTTACTATATTACTTGCAAACATTATCAAAGATCATTAATTCATGAACCCTTTTGATAAGTCTGACGAAGCTTTAACTATACTTCTTATATAACATGGCCAAAACTCATTTATTTACGAAAAACCTTTTAATACGTCTGATGAAGTTTTAACTATACTTCATCTAAAACATGGCAATAACTCATTTATTCATGAACCCTTCTAACAAGTCTGATGAAGTTTTAACTATATTTCTTGTAAAACATGGCCACAACCCATTTATTCATGAACCCTTTTAAATAGTCTGATGGAGTTTGAACTATATTTCATGTATAAAATGACTATTATTCATTTATTCATGAAAATGTTTATAATTCTGATGAACTTTAAACTATATTTCACAAATAACATGGCCATAACTCATAGATTCATGAACCCTTTTGATAAGTCTGATGAAGTTTTAACCATATTTCTTTAATATTTAACCATATTTTACTTTGTCGTTCATTTTTGTTAGCTCACCTGAGCACAAAGTGCTCAAGGTGAGCTTTTGTGATCGCACACTGTCCGTCGTGCGTCGTGCGTCAGGCGACGTGCGTCGTGCGTTGTCAACAATTTCTTTAAACATCTTCTCTTCCTAAACCATTGAGCCAATCTTAACATAACTTCACAAGAATGTTTGTTTGGTGATGCTCTTCAAAAGTTGTTCAAATTAATTGATTCCATGCAGAACTTTGGTTGCCATGGCATGAAAAAGGGGGAATTTCTGAATTTTAAAAATCTTCTTGTCTGAAACCACTGATTAGAATTCAAAATGATTTCACAGGAATGTTCTTTAGGGGCCTCTTTTTAAAAATTGTTCAAAGAATTCTGATATCTCGAAAAACATGGCCGACAGACTGCATTGAACTTTGAACCCGTTTTTTTTTTCACCGTATACATGTATGCTATGATTTATAACTTTACAAACATCTTTTTTTTTCCAAACCTCTCGGCCAATTTCAATGAGATATCATGTGAAGCATCCCTAGTTGGAGAGGAGAAAGATTTGTCAAAAAAAAATTAGTCATGTTGCCAAAATGGCTGCCATGCCCATATTTGGTAAAAACCTTAAATAATCTTCTTGTCACAAACCACTAATCAGATTTCAAAATAAATGCAAATGAATATTTTTGGGGGCCCTTCTATAAAGATTGTTAAAAATTATTAGATATCTTGAAAAACATGGCCGCCAGACTGCGTTAAACTTAAAACGTGTTTTTGTTTTCACTATATACATGTATGCTAAAATTTATAACTTTACAAACATGTTTTTTTTCCAAACCTTTGGGCCAATTTCAATGAGATATCATGTGAAGCATCCCTAGTTAGAGAGGAGAAAGATTTGTCAAAAAAAAAAATAGTCATCTGACCAGAATCTTTGCCATGCCCATATTTGGTAAAAACCATGAAAAATATTCTTGTCATAAACCACTGGTCAGATTTCAAAATAATTTCACAGGAATGTTTTTTTGGGGCCGTTCTATAAATATTGTTAAAATTTATTAGATATCTCGAAAACATGGCTGCCAGACTGCGTTGAACTTTGAACACGCTTTTGTTTTCACTATATACATGTATGGTAGAATTTACAACTTAACAACCATCCCTTTTTCCCAAACCTCTTGGCCAATTTCAACGAGATATCACATGAAGCATCCCTAGTTGGAGGGAATAAAGATTTAAAAAAACAATCAGTCATGAGACCAGAATGTTTGCCATGCCCATATTTGGTAAAAACTATGAAGAAATCTTCTTGTCAAAAACCACTGGTCAGATTTCAAAATAATTTCACAGGAATGTTCTTTAGGGGTCCTTCTATAAAGATTGTTAAAAATAATTAGATATCTTGAAAACATCCACTATATACATGTATGATAGAATTTCTGCCAACGTAGATCAATATCATATTGGATGTCCAAATATGCCAAAATGACAACCATAAAATGGTAACAATAAATCGGACTAGACAAAAGTAAAGTGCAGGCTGACCTTCGTACATACAATCAGTAAAAGTAAAATATTAAGTGTCCGCATTGTAAGGGCTATGTACCATTTTAATGTCCCACAATAAGCACAAAGTGTGAAACTTGTTAAATGGAAATAAAAAAAGATCAATGCATAGAAGCACAAGAAACTCTGTGAAAAAGTAAAAGCAATGTTTTAACTATTCTTCAAATAGGTGGTAATCTCAGGTGAGCGGTTTAAACGCTATCGTGGCCCTTTTGTTGATTTTATATCTGATTTTGAAACATTGTTTCTAAGACACATTTGAATAATCAATGAGATTTGAGTTTGAAATGTTTCATAGACTTATCGATATTCTATCGATTTGTTTCCTAGCTCTCCTGCCTTTAAGTTTCTATTGTAGTTAGCTGCTGACAATACTGTATTCTTTTTGAACAAACAAATGCAGAAACAAGAGAACATGATAACGTTCTGCAAATGATCCTAGCTTGCTTCACTGTTTTATTGTTAATGCATTAGATCATTTTTTTTATATAAAGTATATATTTTACTCTGATGATTTTTTAAATATTTTTCATTCAAATTTTAATTATTGCGATTAAAGAAATATTTGCCGTGTCATTGAGTATAACTTTATGACATTTCTTTTAAGTTTCCTAACACCTTGAATGATGTTCTTAATTCTTTTCTAAAGCTGTATCGCATTTGAATTCACATTCTGTGTCTCCACTATGAAGAGTGTTTGTAATGAAACAGCTTCTTATCAATCAAATAAATATTCACAATTTCGTTTCCTTGTTCGCATCACGTATAACTCACTCTGTGTGGACGCTGACATTTTGACAAGGGACAGCCTCTTTGTACAAGTTCCTTACCAGCCTTGAAGCGTTGTTTACCCAATCGTTAACAATGCCGACTGGACTAACGAAGTTTCCGTGATGAAGCTCTCTCAGCGTCAAGGTAGAGCTGTTTATACAATCGTATCTACTCGGCGATCCCCGTAACAAGTCGGTAGATATACCTCGTAAGCAGTTCATGAATACACCAGAAATCCTTGGGTAATACGCCTTATTTCCGGCGGATAACGCACATGATTACAACATGCACCCAGGCACTTATTATGTATTTAAAATTTTAAATACACACAAATTGGTTATATTACAACTTATTGTTGTTTTTGTACTCTTCATTAATGATTAACATATCAACACATATTTGTTACATAATTTGTTAATCGTATCTTTTCTGCAATCCCCGGCATGTGCCGCGGATTTCCGAGTAGATACGATTGCAAGCGGACTTGCCCCTCGTTGCTGGCCTACTTTCAAAATGGCTTCCAATTACCTCCGAGGTTATTTTAAGAAATGGTTGAGGTGTTTCGAATGGCTGTGTATATAGTTTCTCAATAAGTTGACCAGGGGAAAATCCTTTGTAGAAGTTCCTAACCGCTCTTGTAGCTTTGATTACAAATGAACGGACGAAGTTTCCATGATGAAGTTCTTTCAGCGTCAAGGTAAAGCTGTGTATATATTTTTCAATATGTTGACCAGTGACAGCACCTTTGTACAAGTTCCTGAACGCTTTTGATAATCAACCGTTAACATTGCCGACTGGACGGACGAAGTTTCCATGATGAAGTTCTCTCCGCGTCAAGGTTAAGTCGTTCGTATAATTAGTCGATATGTACTTGCAAGTTGCTTTGTGTAAAATTAACCATATTTCGATGAAACAGTTCAATTTACCAAGAAATATATGTTTATCATCTAGTTATGCATCAGTCGAATGTCATTGCCATAGTCATTTACCACATTTGGGTCGTTCGAGGTATTACAACAAAGCATCAAAATCTCAATGTCAACATCATGTATATAAAAATAGCTTAGTAACAAATAGCATTGTGACAGGTTGTTACATATAAATCTGTTAATATTTTATCTGATATCGACTTTTGATACAATTCCATTAAGTATCCGTGTTAAAGTGAACATGCAAGTACCAAAACATACATTGCAGTTCAAGTCTATTGCAATCAGCGATAACATTCGTGTCACTTGTTTTCGAGATTAAAAAAAAAAAAAAAAAAAACTATGTTCTTCGCAAAAAGAGTTCTCTGTTGATTTATCAGCAAGCACTGACGTGTCGCATATTCAAAACTTTGATTATTCTTCTACCGATAGAATGAAGGCATTGATTTATAATGTAACATTCGAGTAGATTACCAATATAACAGCCTCTTCACACATTTTATAATTATATAGAGCTTAGATGATTAGTGTCGTGAGTCGAAAAAGTTATTGCACGAGGCGTAGGAACATCATCCGGCAAGCCGAAGGCGAATCGGACAATTATCCGAAGCCGAGCCCGATAACCTTTCCTATTCAAAGACACAAACCATCTTTTTATCTATAATATCACCTATATGGATTCAAATAAACAAACAAAAAATGAAATACAACACGAAAAAAGTGAATCAAAACAGAAATCAATACCGATAGGTGTGCACAGAGATCACGTGATCTAGAGACGGATATCAAAAATGGTATACGCCACACTGTTATCGGTTCGTTAATTGACCTTGTGACTGGGTAAAAACGATCTGATTTTTCTTTCATTGCGCATCATACAATAGTACAGATGTTTTGAAGTTTTAAAGAAAATAAATGTTCGATTTCCCCGTATTTATGAACAAGGACCTTTAAACCACACCATGTTCGTATTACAAAAAACAGATGGTAGGAATCCTTTACCATATGATTAGTGTATTAAAAGCCGCTTCACCAATAATATAACATATTTTGATAAAAAAAGACTATTTGTTTGTTTTTATACATTCTGGTTTAATAATACATGCAAATTAAGGAGTCATATCATCGGGTAGTGTTTTATACATTCTGGTTTAATAAAACATGCAAATTAAAGAGTCATATCATCGGGTAGTGTTTTATATTTTTCTGGTTTAATAAAACATGCAAATTAAGGAGTCATATCATCGGTTAGTGTTTTATACATTCTGGTTTAATAATACATGCAAATTAAAGAATCATATCATTGGGTAGTGTTTTATACATTCTGGTTTAATAAAACATGCAAATTAAAGAGTTATATCATCGGGTAGTGTTTTATACATTCTGGTTTAATAAAACATGCAAATTTAAGAGTCATATCATCGGGTAGTGTTTTATACATTCTGGTTTAATGATACATGCACATTAATGAGTCAGATCATCGGGTAGTATAATCATTTTTACCTTTATATAATACAATATTATATGTTTTAAACGTAATAGAGGCACCTGGCCGAATAAACATATAGATCACTTTTTCGGAAAACAAAGGAGTGGTTTATCATTCGCACTTTATAGAAAAAATGTCTCAAATAGTTTAGATGAGGTACGAAATTGCCGAATCTTTTTTAAACCTGCCACATAACTTGTTGAAATCAGAGTGTTCCTTGCTTGGTGGATACATATGCATAGTACCACGGTAGCAGCAGATATGAATATTGGTGAAACGTAGTCTGGCTGCCTTACAAAATGCCCATGGTTCTTTCCAGTTTGACAGTTCATCGTTGGAGTCCTTCTCATGATGTACATGTAAAAACCCTTTCTATACATACTCACACACAGACACACAAAGAAACGAAAAGGATGCACTGGTGGAGCGTCGTCCTATGAGCGCGATGGTCCTGGGTTCGATCTCCATAAGCAGCGAGCTGAAATGTCTGAGACTAGCCCACACATCGGCACGAGTTCTGGATAGAGGGTCCATGAAACATATTGAAGCATGAATACTCTTCGCCGTAAGAACTTGGTCCACAATTAATGTAAAAAAAAGATAAAACAGACTGGAAACACGAGTAAAATCTTTGTTTAGAGTTCAATGTTGCTGTACGTGTGTTCTGGCTTCACTGGACAGCGCTCAGGAATCGCTGGAGCTTGTGGTTCTGCTGTGTTTAGAAAATATGAAATAATGAATATACAGTAACCAATAAAGAAAAAGATAACCAACCCCCTCATACGATCATTAACTTTGAAATTACATTTTTGTGAACATGTCAGAGAATTTGAAAGTCAAAATGAAATGACATTACAGGTTTTTTTGTATAAAAAATAATTTTAAGTAGCTATTGAATGCATTTAGTATTAATACATCCATGTGTGCACACTCTTTAGGCGTTGGACCTCTAATCCATTGTAACAGTTTTGGTTTTCAACACATATAAGATCATTGTGTAAAGGCTTCCAAACCTAGAAACGAATTAAATTTGCTACCAGAGGGCTATTTATCAGTGCGTAACATACAAAAGTGCAGCTGTAAGAAACAAAGCTCAAACTTCTAAATTTCCTCACATCTGTAAACATTTACCATCACTAACTTTCAAAATAAATAACCGAAAAAAGCCAAAAACTCATTCAAAGATGAGGAAATGTTACTTTGACTTGAAAATTTAGATAGATAGATAGATGTTTTATTTCTGTTTTGTAACTTATACAATAGTACATTGTTAAATACACATACAATTATTACATATTGATACATCACATGAAAACAATTGAACAATTGAAAATTTAGATAACGGCCAATTGCATCAACATAAATAAATGATTCTATCATTTGAGTATGAAAGGAATAGCCCATTACGACAAAATGAGGACATGATACTTGTATTTTGATATCTCAAGAATGGAACAATGCACCCAAATAAGGCAATGATACTTTGGTTTGAATATCTAAAGAAAGACCATTGGGACAAAATGTGGACATGATACTTTGATATGAATAGTAAAGGCGAGTAACATTGACAAGGCAAGATGATGAATATTGCCACTAATATAAAACACACATAAAAACCCTTACTGATAATGTCACATTATTAGAAATTTTGGATGTTTACACTTTTGCATGCAACCGTTAATGCTTTTTACTGTCATACATCGAAACGAAGTTTTATTACTCTTTAACTCGTTACCAAACAATAACGACATTTGTTCACTTTGTTGCCGACTATTCTGGAAAACATTGTGGGATAAGGGAGAATTGCTCTTAAAGAGCAATTTCTCCTTTTCCCACAATGTTTTCTGCCCTATCAGAAGCTAATATTTCAATTTCATCACATTTAGAAATGTCGTCTGCAACTCTTTCAATTTGGGACAATCGAAAATATCGCGTGTGGTAAAGGATTGATATCATAAACAATAACATTGATCATACCATTAAAGTCGATAGTTTTGTACTTGAATAAAGATTTCCCCTCCCTGTCATCAAATACCAATTGACGGGGGAGGCTAAATGGGTCAGAGTTTTTAGCACCATCTCAAACAGCCAAGAAACATTAACCATACCTGATGAGTAGTAAACTTCATTTTGTTCTCCAAGATGCTTGTGGTAGGAAACGCTCCTTTTCATACGTTGAATTTTCCTGAAATCAAATCAGCAGTGATGCTTATATTTTAATAAGCACATTAACAGTGTGACGAACCAAGCAAATGAACCTCTCAAAGACACAAACACATCCGATCAGTGAAAAACACTGTCGTTCACTGAGCGGTTGGGTTGTCTATATATATACCAGTTTGTCCTTTACAACAATGCATAAGGTTCCTGATTTGCATAAACGTTTAACGAACGTTTCAACAGCATTTCGTGACGAATAAAATCTCGTTTTGATTAAAGAACATTTTGTATTTTGCTTGGATTTTTGTTGGACATTCAGTCGTTTCCAACAGATTGCCGATAAGCCATGATTATATGGCTAGAAACGATTTCAATATTTACTCAATTGGTATACAAGAGGTACGTACATCTTTAACGACTTTTATTGTCTTATGAATGAAAATTGTGATGTCACTATTAGCAATGTATGCGTTAACATTCATCATTATTCTTGAAATAATCAATATTTCTATGTCAGAAATCGAACCTATTTTTAACACTTTTTACCGGGTGTGAACAATATTACTTATGGATTATATTAACATTAACATTGACGTAAGGTCACGGATCTATGTAATACAGGCATATAGTTTGTATAAAAGGGAAACGTTAGTATGAGAATTATTGCAATTCGTTTTGAAAACGTTCATTAAATACTGCAAAGCACAAAGGGGAAGGTACATTGAGAGGGAGAGAGTAAACTTTCATTAAATACTGCAAAGCACAAAGGGGTAGGTACATTGAGAGAGAGAGAGGGGAAACTTTCATTAAAAACTAAACTGCAAAGGACAAAGGGGTAGTTACATTGAGAGGGAGAGAGGAAACTTTCATTAAATACTGCAAAGCACAAAGGGGTAGGTACATTGATGGGGAGAGAGGAAACTTTCATTAAGTGCTGCGAAGCACAAAGAGGTAGGTACATTGAGAGGGAGAGAGTAAACTTTCATTAAATACTGCAAGGCACAAAGGGGTAGGTACATAGAGAGGGAGAGGGGAAACTTTTATTAAATACTGCAAACAACAAAGGGGTAGGTACATCGAGAGGGAGAAAGGAAACTTTCATTAAATACTGCAAAGCACAAAGGGGTAGGTACATTGATGGGGAGAGAGGAAACTTTCATTAAATACTGCAAAGCACAAAGGGGTAGGTGCATTGAGAGGGAGAGAGGAAACTTTCATTAAATACTGCAAAGCACAAAGGGGTAGAAACATTGAAAGGGAGAGAGGAAACTTTCATTAAATACTGCAAAGCACAAATGGGTAGATACATTGAGAGGGAGAGAGGAAACTTTCATTAAATACTGCAAAGCACAAAGGGGTAGGTACACTGAGAGGGAGAGAGGAAACTTTCATTAAATACTGCAAAGCACAAAGGGGTAGGTACATTGAGAGGGAGAGAGGAAACTTTCATTAAATACTGCAAAGCACAAAGGGGTAGGTACATTGAGAGGGAGAGATGAAACTTTCATTAAATACTGCAAAGCACAAAGGGGTAGGTACATTTAGAGGGAGAGAGGAAACTTCCATTAAATACTGCAAAGCACAAAGGGGTAGGTACATTGAGAGGGAGAGAGGAAACTTTCATTAAATACTGCAAAGCACAAAGGGGTAGGTACATTGAGAGGGAGAGAGGAAACTTTCATTAAATACTGCAAAGCACAAAGGGGTAGGTACATTGAGAGGGAGAGAGGAAACTTTCATTAAATACTGCAAAGCACAAAGGGTAGGTACATTGAAAAGGAGAAAACTTTCATTAAATACTGCAAAGCACAAAGGTAGGTACATTGAAAGGGAAGAGGAAACTTTCATTAAAAACTGGGGTAGGTACATTGAGAGGGAGAGAGGAAACTTTCATTAAATACTGCAAAGCACAAATGGGTAGATACATTGAGAGGGACAGAGGAAACGTTCATTAAATACTGCAAAGCACAAAGGGGTAGGTACATTGAGAGGGAGAGAGGAAACTTTCATTAAATACTGCAAAGCACAAAGGGTAGGTACATTGAGAGGGAGAGAGGAAACTTTCATTAAATACTGCAAAGCACAAAGGGGTAGGTACATTGAGAGGGAGAGAGGAAACGTTCATTAAATACTGCAAAGCACAAAGGGGTAGGTACATTGAGAGGGAGAGAGGAAACTTTCATTAAATACTGCAAAGCACAAAGGGGTAGGTACATTGAGAGGGAGAGAGGAAACTTTCATTAAATACTGCAAAGCACAAAGGGGTAGGTACATTGAAAGGGAGAGAGTAAACTTTCATTAAATACTGCAAAGCACAAAGGGGTAGGTACATTGAGAGGGAGAGAGGAAACTTTCATTAAATACTGCAAAGCACAAAGGGGTAGGTACATTGAGGAGAAAGGAAACTTTCATTAAATAAATGCAAAGCATTAAATAAAGGGGTAGGTAGAGCACAAAGGGGAGAAAGGGAAACTTTCATTAAATACTGCAAAGCACATTGAAAGGGAGAGAGTAAAAAAAATACTGCAAAGCACAAAGGGGTAAGTACATTGAGAGGGAGAGAGGAAACTTTCATTAAATACTGCAAAGCACAAAGGGGTAGGTACATTGAGAGGGAGAGAGGAAACTTTCATTAAATACTGCAAAGCACAAAGGGGTAGGTACATTGAGAGGGAGAGAGGAAACTTTCATTAAATACTACAAAGCACAAAGGGGTAGGTACATTGAGAGGGAGAGAGGAAACTTCATTAAATACTGCAAAGCACAAAGGGGTAGGTACATTGAAAGGGAGAGAGTAAACTTTCATTAAATACTGCAAAGCACAAAGGGGTAGGTACATTGAGAGGGAGAGAGGAAACTTTCATTAAATACTGCAAAGCACAAAGGGGTAGGTACATTGAGAGGGAGAGAGGAAACTTTCATTAAATACTGCAAAGCACAAAGGGGTAGGTACATTGAGAGGGAGAGAGGAAACTTTCATTAAATACTGCAAAGCACAAAGGGGTAGGTACATTGAGAGGGAGAGAGTAAACTTTCATTAAATACTGCAAAGCACAAAGGGGTAGGTACATTGAGAGGGAGAGAGGAAACTTTCATTAAATACTGCAAAGCACAAAGGGGTAGGTACATTGAGAGGGAGAGAGTAAACTTTCATTAAATACTGCAAGGCACAAAGGGGTAGGTGCATTGAGAGGGAGAGAGGAAACTTTCATTAAATACTGCAAAGCACAAAATGGTAGAAACATTGAGAGGGATAGAGGAAACTTTCAATTGAATGAGTGGATTATTCACTCTTATCATTGGCCGGCAATCCTACCTGGCTCTGCACAGGATGATGACGGCAACTACAAATAGAACAACTCCGACTGCCGCAGCACCCCCACCCAAGGCATACGGCAAGATATCATTCCTCTCTACGTCTTCCTCTTTCTCTGGTTGGGTGTCCATCAGTACACACGCTCCGCTTAGTCTATCGCATACCACACAGCCGACCTCGCATGTTCGGTCACATCGGTCTCCCCAGTAACCATGTAAACATCCATCTGGACAGATGCCTGTATCGTTGGGACACGTTCCACTGATGCACCGCCCGCAAGGTAGACATGTACGTTGGTCGTTTCCGTCATTCTCTGGAGCGGTGTAGAAACCTTTCTCACAATGCATGCACACAAAACGGCTTGTCTCGGTTCTGGAACATTTCAGGCAATGTACATCAATGTCATTGCAACTGCTCAAGCAGTCGTCACCATAGTAACAACCGTTCAGACATGCCCCCGTTGCCATGTCACATTGAGGAGCGTCGTCGGTATGGATACAGTTGAAGGAGCAGTTCTTGTCACATGATGTCCCATATAAACCAGCGTTACACGACGTACATTCCAATCCGTTGTTACAAGTGGAGCAATTGGTGTTCAGGCATTTAAGGCAGTATTCTCCATAGTGCGCATGTGCACACTGATGACATTCACCTCCGAAATAACAAGAAGCGCCACACTTCCCCGACAGTTGCAGGCAATAGCCTGCAAAACACGAGCCTGGGCAGTCATGTTCGCATTTTACCCCATATTTTCCATACACACATGAGGTGCAGTCGCCGGTGTAGCGGTTACAGTTAGATAGGCAGTTCTTTACGGAGCAGGTTTTCTCACAATCGTTGCCAAAGAAGCCAGATTTACATGTACTACATCGTCCACTCTGCTGGTTACACGTAATGGACTTGCAGTTTGTGAGATTACACGACAATTTACAGTCGTCTCCGTACAGACCATACGTGCAACCGCTCGCACATTGGCCGGTGTATCTATCACACTTATTATACAGACATCTGTTATGCGGACATGGTAGGGTGCAGTTCTCTCCGTACATTCCTGCCACACACCCACTAGTACAGTCACCCGACACACGGTCGCAGCGGTTGTAGAGACAGTTTTTAACGAGGCATGGTAAGGCGCAGTTCTCTCCGCAGTTCTCTCCGTAGAGACAGTTTTTATTCCTGCCACACACCCACTAGTACAGTCACCGGACACAGGGTCGCAGCGGTTGTAGAGACAGTTTTTAACGAGGCAGGCCTTCTCGCAAGCGTCTCCGAATTTGCCATCTGGACACCTTTTTTTAGCACACGTACCGGTGGTGATATGGCAGCCTGCCACTGCGCATTCAGAAGGGCAGTCCTTGGTACAAGAGGTACCATACTTCCCAGGTGGACACCTTGAACATTGGCCGGTTGTCCTGTGGCAAACCTTGTTATAGCAGTTGTCTGCAAACAAACACTCCTGTTCGCAGGTGTCCCCATATCTTCCCGGGACACATTGACTATAACACCAAAGGCCATTGGAATGACATAGCCTGTCTTTGCAGTTGTCGGCAAACGTGCAATTAAGCTGACAGTTCTCCCCATACTTACCACCAATGCAGCTTTGGCAATAAGTTGGACCGGTAAGGCAACTGTAACAACCGTCGACGCATGCCTGAGATGTCACACCTGTTATAAATGTTCAGCATAATCAGAAGTATCATTATTATCCATTTAAATACCGTTTTAACTCTTGTTTAAGTTATACGATGTTGTATATCGCGGCAGTCTTTAAGTAGAATTACATTACTGGACTGGGACATATAGAGTCTTGACAAGACAAATTTTACCCCCAGGCCTTTGTCGCACATCGAACCAGACATCGATCCAGAATGTCCCACGCGAGCGTTCCCAAGGGACCCGAAATTCTTATCAGTTATCACAATTTATCATATTCGGTGGTATATATTGGGGTTTATGACTGTTATGATTAAGAAAGTTATTTTGTATATCACATTTTGGTAAGAAACCACACTCGATGTATTAGTTAGAGGTTAAATAGTGAAATTAAATTTATCTAGAAACCTCAACCTTTCGATAACGACCAAAATTTGTACCGAAATTTAGCTTCTAAATAACTTAGTGTTTGACGTACATTTCTATAGAGCTCTCTATCTTACATTGGTAAACCACGTCTCTCTGGGTATGAACGGCGAATGACATAAAACTACAGCTCAAAGGACCATTCGACGACAGTGTTTTCCAATGGTCGTATGTGATTGTGTCTTTGAGAGGTTCATTTGCTCGTATGTATTCCAGTGTAATCATTCAAATTAGTTTCGTTCAATAATTTAGATAGGGATGCCGTTATTCAGTATACTTTGATCCTTTTTAACTTTAGTCAAACCATGTTAAAGTTGTTTAGATATTTCTTGTCTGGGACATTTTGGCTAAATTGTCTTACGTAAATGTGTTATTTTGTATACAGGGGGCATATATTTACAATTAAACTAAACTTGTACACTTGTTTGAAATACTTGTATCAAATGGGTAATTGGTTTTGAAAGAAAAGATGTGATGTAATGAAGTTTACCTTTCAATGCCAGTAGATAGATTCCACAAATGGCTAACAGGAATGTTTGTGCCTGCATCGTCGAATCGGAAATCTGAAATCGTTTACGAGTAAGAAATGGAAAGATCATCGCCGGGTTCTATTTCAGACTGTGTCTAATATATATAACAGTTCACTGTTAATAGTGTTACATACACCAAGGGGGAGAATTATGGTTTATATCATGAATTATATTAAGAGCTTCATGCATACTGGATTATGTCGTGAGTATCTTAAACATTTGATTTGAAATATATTTACACACTTAGGATGAGAGAATTAAAAAACATATTAAAACAGGAAAACGACAATAACACATTGACAGTGTTTTTATATAACACCCTGACCCGGACCAACCTCACCTTAAAATGAATGGAAGCAATAGAAAACAATAGAATATAATACAAATGTAACGTGTATCGGGTCCCTCTCGGAGAAAAGCCACCGTGTGTCACTCATCCAAGTACTAAACACTTTATACGTTGCTTAACTTCGAGAGAATGCCAACCATTCTACCGAATCACCCATAAAAGCCGGCTTCAACAGCGGGACTGTAGAAGTAGTATTTATACATAAACCCTATTACTGTCACATTTCTCCCACCTTTCTCCTTACTTCGTCTCGATGTCACAAAAGTCACAAAGACAAACATGGGCAGTAATCGACTTTTCTATAATTCAAGAAGGTACTTCTGCCACTATAAACACTGCCTCAAAGCAGAAACAAGGATAGGGAACATGCGACGAACAATTAAGGGTACGGGATCGATACGGTGATATCAAAACAAATCCCACCGCTGCCACTAATTTTGTAACGTGTATCGGGTCCCTCTCGGAGTAAAGCCATCGCGGTACTAACCGTGATGTACGCTGATTAACTTCGAGAAAAAGCCAACCACTCTAGAGAATCACCCCAAAAAAGCCGGCTTCTACAGCGAGACAGTAGAAGTAGTATTTGTACGTAAACCCTATTACTGTCACATTTCTCTTGACTTTGTCCCAAAGTCACAAATGTCACAAGGACGTACATGGGCAGTTACCGACACTTGGCCAGTTCGATCCAGGCTTTGTGAATACACCGTCCGAAATTCCGGCAAGTATGAGCCGAAGCTGCAAGTGTGTAGAAGTTCCACTGGTGTATAGCCGCGTACCCAAAACCGGAATAAGCAGTGTCACTATCATTGTCATTTCTAACACTGCCACATAGCAGAAACAAGGATCGAGAACATGCCACGAACTACTAAGGGAACGGGAATGATGGTGATATCAGACCAATTCCCACCGCTGCCACAAAATTTTGTAACGTGTATCGGGTCCCTCTCGGAGTAAAGCCATCGTGGGTCACCGATCCAGGTACTTGCCGCGTTGCTTAACTTAGAGAGAAAGCCAACCACTCTACCGAATCACCCATAAAAGCCGGCTGCCACAGCAAGACTGTAGAAGTAGTATTTATACATAAACCCTATTACTGTCACATAAACGGTACAATACAATATAAATACAATGTCTTTATTTGCAATTCACGGCCACTTGTCGAAAATACCAATACAATTTCATATCATGAGTGACAAAATAAAAAGATTTTAAACAAAATATATTCATTACAATTCAAAACAATATATGAGAGACATAAGTTTTAAAGAATTAACTTATGACGTTTCTTTTTATATATAATGCATTTGTGCAATATAATTCCTCCTCTCCATATGATAAACTACAATGTACGCTAACATTTGACAGCAATCATTGATGCCGTATCATGATATATCATGACAAAGACACCACATTTATATATGCATAGCGTAATATCAACATTACATTTACTCAAAACAATAATCTTAACTCATAACAATAACCATAATTTATTAACAAATACCCCCGATCTGTCAGCAATAACTCAAATCTATTAACACTAACCCCAAACCATTAACAATAACCTCATTATATGAACATATATCACACTCCATTAACAATAACCTCATTATATGAACTATCCCCGATCCATTAACAATAACCTCATTATATGAACATATATCACACTCCATTAACAATAACCTCATTATATGAACTATCCCCGATCCATTAACAATAACCTCATTATATGAACATATATCACACTCCATTAACAATAACCTCATTATATGAACTATCCCCGATCCATTAACAATAACCTCATTATATGAACATATATCACACTCCATTAACAATAACCTCATTATATGAACTATCCCCGATCCATTAACAATAACCTCATTATATGAACATATATCACACTCCATTAACAATAACCTCATTATATGAACTATCCCCGATCCATTAACAATAACCTCATTATATGAACATATATCACACTCCATTAACAATAACCTCATTATATGAACTATCCCCGATCCATTAACAATAACCTCATTATATGAACATATATCACACTCCATTAACAATAACCTCATTATATGAACTATCCCCGATCCATTAACAATAACCTCATTATATGAACATATATCACACTCCATTAACAATAACCTCATTATATGAACTATCCCCGATCCATTAACAATAACCTCATAATATGAACATATATCACACTCCATTAACAATAACCTCATTATATGAACTATCCCCAATCCATTAACAATAACCTCATAATATGAACACTAACCCAATCCATTAATAATAACCTCATTATATGGACACTAACCCCAATCCATTAACAATAACCTCATTATATAAACACTAACCCGAATCCATTAACAATAACCTCATTATATGAACACTAACCCCAATCCATTAATAATAACCTCATTATATGGACACTAACCCCAATCCATTAACAATAACCTCATTATATGAACACTAACCCGAATCCATTAACAATAACCTCATTATATGAACACTAACCCCAATCCATTAATAATAACCTCATTATATGGACACTAACCCCAATCCATTAACAATAACCTCAATTTATGAACACTAACCCCAATCCATTAACAATAACCTCATTATATGAACACTAACCTCATTATATTAATAATAGCCTCATTATATGAACACTAACCCCAATCCATTAACAATAACCTCATTGTATTAACAATTACCTCATTATATGAACACTAACCCTAATCCGTTAACAATAACCTCATTATATTAACACTAACCCCAATCCATTAACAATAACCTAATTATATTAACAATTACCCATTTCATCAACAAGAATCACATTCTATCAACAATTACCCCAATCTGTTTGAGATAAACCCAATCTATTAACAGTAACGCCAATATATGAACACAAATCCCAATCTTTAAACAATAACCCGAATATATCTATTAGGATCAAAATGTATCTCATCTGATGTGAATATAAAACAGTGAATCATAGCTTCTGGTGCAGGGTTTCTATAAACTTGAAATTAATCTAACCAAGAGGGATTGTGATGTTGCAATACAGCTTATTTACATTGTAAACATGACAGCAAATCGCAACTCCGGATGCGGGGTTCAATAAGCCACAAACAATTCTCTCAATCAGTGCTGCTGGTATCAAACCCAATACACATAACCATATTTGGAAAATCGAGAATATTTCATAGAATTGCATAATGGTTAAAAGGCCATGCACGGCGCCCACTCGTCAGGCTGTTCTCTGATATTGTGGGGCATTCATCATGCCTTCTTTTTTAATTCAGGCAAGAAACGGTTACTTTACTTTGTTTCCCAGATAATGCAATGTTTTTAAATTGCAAGATTGTCATTATTTACTTATTGTAGCAAAAACCTAATTAGATACAATATTAGAATGTATTCATTAGGACTGTTCGCCTACGTATTGAATTTACATTATATACATTAAATGTACAAGTAATTATTTACATTTTTAATTCTTGTAAATGTTACATGTTAAGATTTGAAAATATAAGAGACTGTTCTCTGAAGTTGTGGAAAATTCATCATGTCTTCTTCTTTTAAATTCAGGCATGGAGACATGGAGTCGGTTCTCAAGTGAGCTAATAACCCCTTACGAAGAAAGAAAGACGCAGGCTAACACCAAGTTGCAGCCGTGTCCCACAATTTGACATCTACACAAATAATGCTACCCTGCTAATCTCTCTCATTTTCTTACTTCATAATATGATTCTAGTCTCACATAAGAAAGCAAACATCGACTTTCCCCCGTAACGTCAACGATAAACGATCTTCTTAA